>JAODTR010087067.1:0-14284 GCA_025399935.1 Amblyopsis rosae | reverse complement strand
CTCAATTTTTGGACCGTTTTGAGTACGCCAACGGCTACTTTGAGTGCACTTCATTTTGGCGTACTTGTCAGTTTATGTGCACTATGTACTCAAAATATTAAGTATAAGTGCGCAAGTGCACGATTTGAGACACAGCTCCAGACACACAGACACACATACATACATACATACATAAACACACACACACACACGCACATACACACATACAGTATGATGGGCTCCTACAAATTATTTTTATGCATTTCTCTGTCCATGAGGTGAAAGTGGTGGTAACTGAAAAGGAAGAGCTGCGTGTTTCTCTTGAGGGAGAGGGGAAGTATTACTTACAACCCACAGCAGTGGGCTGCCAGTCTAAATGCCACCACAGCATCAGAAATCTCTGCCGCTTGCCTCTACGGTTGGTCGTCTTACTGGTTATTCAGCTCGCGTAAAAGAAAACATTTGGTTACGGTCATGTAATGTCACTGTCATGGATGGTCTTTCCACCGGGATCTTGATAGCTTCTGTTGGAGGATTCCCAAAACGGACCGGAAGCTGATCTCAGCAGAGCCGGAGGCAGGAGAGCTGCAGCCCAACGAGAGCACGGTGAGAGGAAAACCCTGTGGTCTTTCACTAAAGTCGCAGGACGTGTGAACACAGTCCAGTTCTGTGTCGCAGGTTCAGACGTGGACCTTCAGGCCGCGGGAAGTGAAGACGTACACAAGCAAACCTGAGCTCACCTTCTGGTCCGTATACGCCCCTGAACATCCAAAGTGCAGCATTCCCTGCAGGGTCACAGGAATGGGCTTTAAAAGTCTCATACAGGTGGGTACTCATTTGGACAACTACTACTACTTTTAAAGCTTAAATACTGTATGTACTGTATACTGTACATGTGAGGGCTTGATTCCGTTCATGTTCGGTTTGGTCAGGTTTGCCAGGCTGGTTGTACCTTTTACACAGACATCGTTCTGGTGGCCTGTTTTTCTGTTCATTATATAACACAGATATTTAGATTGTTAGAGTGGGAACCCTGGCATACAGTCAAAAAGAGAACAACTGAAACAGTATTGGATAAAACAACAATAAAACTGCAGGTTTTGGCATATGATATAATATAAATATCTAACAAAGCATATGCAAGTGGTTGAAAAAATGACCTACTGTAATATATATTATATTTGTTTTTACCTTAACTGGTTCACTGTGTGTGTGTCTTCTTCATCTCCAGGCAGAGACAAAGGTCGTGGAACTGGGAAAGCTGCTGGTTGGAGACCAACACTCAGGGAAGGTCCATCTGCTCAACGGAGGTCTCTGTGCTGTGATCTTCTGCCTCTCTGTCCAGCAGACATTAATAGGCATGGGGCCTGTCCCTGCCACTGAACCCCACGGTAATGTGTGAGAGGACTTGTATCCACAATAATAATAATAATAATAATAATAATAATAATAATAATAATACTCTATTTGTATAGCCCTGTTCATACAGAATTGCAGCTCAGTGCTTTACAGAGAGGGAATACATACACAATCGTGTTTCCCATAAACATATACAGCAATACAGAAAAACAAAGTTAATAAAACATTGTTAAAAGAATCAGATTAAAGAAATAAGATATTAGTAAAAATGTAAGAACAATTAAAAAAGATGGATAAAATGGTTATAAAAAAAAAAGGAAAAAAGAGGCATTTCCCTTTTTCATTGTGAGGACAGTGGCTGTAGCCCACGGTACTGTGTAAGAGGACTTGTATCCATTGTGAGGTCAGTGGCTGTAGCCCACGGTACTGTGTAAGAGGACTTGTATCCATTGTGAGGTCAGTGGCTGTAGCCTAGGAATGGAGGGAGCCTAACCTGGTCACGTGTGCTCTCTTAGTCCTGCATCTGGACAGTGCGGTGGGAACCATCATGTCCCGCACCAGAATGCAGCTCCCGTTCACTGTCACTCCACAGAGAACAGCGCAGTACCAGTGGACCATCCGCTACCAGGCTCTTAGCGCTAATGGTGCAGAACAAACACACACACTCACCTACACACACAAAAATACACACATGTAGTGGTTTTACATAATACTGTTTATTTCTGTGCACCACAATTAACACTATTTAATAATCAAATTAGATGATAGGCCTATACAATAGAAAATATGGATCATACGTCATCGTTAAAAATAAAAAAGGCCAAAATGCAGAGCTAAGAATCTTTAAAAAGTTAGTCGAATGCTGCCGCAGACATTTGATCCTCGCATGGGTTGACTTATATAAACCTGTTATGTTCTTTATCGCACAGACTGATGTTTCCTTAGACATAAAATAATGATTTCCAGCCAGTGAGGAATATATCTTATTAATTTAACACTAGCACAAGTGTTAATAAGATATATCAGATGGATAGGCTAGTCTGCTGGGGGTGGAGTTTCACTTATGGGCTGACACATACAGTAGTAGCATTAGCATTGCTACACGCTAGCAGCTGCCTACAACAGTAGATGGCAGTATATACCCTCCCTTTCTTCCTCCCCCGGCAGGCTCAGCATTGTCTCCTCCCCGGGTGCTGTGTCAAGTCAGGGCGGAGGGTGCTTCTCCCTCGCTGCAGGTGGCAGGCGTGTGCGGCGCTGGCATGGAGCGCGGCTTCAGCAAGCTGCAGCTATGGGAGCGCTTTTCATTGGACAGCCTGAACGCACAGCTGCTGTCCATCCCAGCCCCGTCGAGGCTGAGCCGCTGCTCACCCAGTCACAGGTTAGACACGTTAGGACCCACCATTTCAAGCACCCAGGCGGTGAAATGCACTGCCCCCCTTTTAACTGAGTTTTGATTCCGTTGAAATATGTTCTTTAAAAAGCTGTTAAAGACGCTGTTATTCAAACAGGGTTTTGCAATGGCTGTCCGGTTTATGTTTCTATGCTTTTCCTTTGTATTCTTTTGCCAATTATTTTATGTTTTTCATTTCATTGTGAAGAACTTTGCGATTCTTATCTGTGAAAGGTGCTATATAAATAAGCTTCACTTACTTACTTGCACAGATATATATTCACACAGGACAATGACCCATACAAGGACAGGTGCAGTTGTTGCCTGAACATATTTAGCTTTGCAGGTCACAGGGTCACAGCCTTGGCTAACTGCATCAAGACCCGCCTACTTGACAGGAGGGTTATTTTGATTGACATCATTGACCAAATCGGACACTAAACTTACTGAGGAATAAGTTGGGAAACTAAGCAACACGAGTCTGGCTGTTAAAAGGAAATAAATCAAGCACTGCACTAGCTTGTTAAGATAATTATGTAGTCTTGTTTGAGTGGCAATGATAAGAGGCAGTGAAAATATACTGATTGTTCTGCTGACATACAGTACAGGTTTATATAGACGTTTAGAACGAGTTGCTTATGTGATGCAGTTCTACTGAATGGAAGAGGCTGCTGCGGAGACTACCTCACTAGTAGATGCACTACAGACAAAACAGTGAAAAACACACATGGCTTTTTATGAGAGAACAGTGGGTTGTAGCTGCATGCAAATTATTATTGTGTACTGTATTGCAAAAAGGGTACAAAGGTAATTGGTTCCATATTAAATATTTGATGATATATGACATACATAATTATAATAAACATTATAATTAAATAATTATCGCATGTGGAACATTACAAATGACATAATGCATGTCTCGGGCACTATATCATGTTGCACCTTTGTTCAGTGTAATGCTTAATGCTTTCACTGTATTCCCATGTATAACTTTATAATGTTTTCCTGCCTTCCACAGCTGCCTCTCTATCTCAAATGCCCCTGTGTTTGAGTTTAACTTCAATGCTGCCCCACTGGGCTCGGAACCATCCACTGTGTATCTGATGTTTGAAAACACTGGGCCCTTTGCTTTAGATTGGTGAGTCAGTCAAATGGGACATTGAAAAGACTTCTGTCAAAAGCAACCAGCAGATCACTGATACCATATCCTTTACCCATACAAAATACTGATCTTCTCCTTTCAGGTCATTAATTTTTCCAGAGGACCAGCAGCTCGAACAGGAATACTGGGCACAGACTGGAGAGTTCAGCACCAATGAGTTGCGTAAAATAAAGGTGTCTAATACTTTGTTTAATAGCTGTTATTGATGCAACTGTCGTGGTGTGATTGTCATTTACATAAATGTATCCAAGTAAAGCCCTAATGTGAAAATGTATACATTTAAGTTAACATACATTTAGTTATTATACTATGCACTCCTTAGCTTCTTATTGTGTATTTTCTATTTAGTCATTGTGGATGTTGAATCTGTACTTTCAGAAGAACCACAGCTTCTCTGTCTTCCCCCATTCTGGAAACCTGCTCTCTGGCCAGCTGATGGCAGTACAGTTCAGCTACCGGTCTGCATTACTTTTTATCTTTATTTATCAAACATCACAGAATCACTCCTGGGAATCACACATATATTATAAAGCTACGTTTAGCTACTATAAACAGATGTTTTGCATTAATGCATTTTGTTTTGTCATGTCAACTGCATTGTGATCATTGCAATGGCATTGATGCTTCTTAATGTTGGTGTCTTTGATGGATTGATAATTGGCCTTACAATGTGTTAAAGTAGAACCAAATTTGTCAAACATTTGGACTTTACCTCTCTGAGAAGCTTGATAAATATGGGCCCTGACTTATTTTGTTTTCAATGATGCTAAATATATCCAATTTAAATTATATTAGATTATTCGCCTGGTCGGCGAACCCCTGGAAGTGACATTGCGCGATTGCTTAGTAAGACAACTCCAATGTTTTTTTTAAATATGTGGTCCAAATCGGTGTCAATTAATGCTTCTTGGCATCGCTTGGGAGCTCATCATAGAACGAATATATACTAAATAGCCTAATTCAGCATAATACATTAAAATAAATAAACAGAGACTATCCATGTGAATAGCCTACTGTACATATGAAACAGTTTCGCCACTGTTAAACGCTTGGTTGCTAGGCCACAGCCCTTTGTTGTCACCGAGTTGTCACCGAGTTCTCTCAAACCACATATGACGTCACGCCGACCAGACGAATAATGTATTCAAGTTAACACGTATGATAACTGTATAATATATACGTATTGTGTCTTTCTCAGACATGACTCGTTAGCAACAGACCGGTGTCCTGCACTGTTTGTGCTTGGATATGGAAGAGAAATCATGGTGAGACAGCACTGTGGCCTGCACGTTTGAGTTAATCCATGGTCCATGACCATTTTGAGCTGAATGTTCTTTTCATGTGTTATATACTCATTCATCATGAGCTGAACTCAAACATCTAATACTTTCTCTGTGTACACAAAAGGCCTGTTTATCTCAAATATTGTTCACAAATCTGTCTAAATCTGTGTTAGTGAGCACTTCTCCTTTGCTGAGATAATCCATCCACCTCAGAGGTGTGGCACATCAAGATGCAGATCAGACATCATGAGCTTTGCACAGGTGTGCCTTAGGCTGGCCACAATATAAGGCCACTCCAAAATGTGCAATATTTGATAGAAACAGGCCTTTTGTGTACTTAGAGAAAGTATTAGGTCTTTGAGTTCAGCTCATGATGAATGAGGGCAAAAACAAAAGTTTCTAATTTTGTTCAGTATCAAATGCTCTGGGGCATTTATAATGCAGTTTTACAGTACATCTCATTTGCAGCGTGGCTATATGAATACAGTTGGCGGTACGTTTTCATTCACTTGTCATGAGATGCATATGCGTATATTTGCGTTGCGTCTGTCAGCTACATTTACAGGGGGTGACATTGGAGAAAGACAGGCCACATCTTTACTGCGCCTCCAGTCAACATGTCTTCACTCCCATAGCCATTGAATGCTTCAATCCTCCTAGACAGGTCTGTACAATTGTTGCTAAGTCAACATAACAGGTTACCAGGTAGGTTTTGTCCTGGCCATTTACCCATATGCTTTATGTTACAACACAACTATTTAGCCCCTTACGCCCCATTAAGCCCTTGTTTTGACCTCATTTTGAAGCAATCTTGTTGCTTGATGTATTCTTCTCGTGAAATTTTGGTTGGCACACCTCACTGTTTGGTGGGTGAACCTCATTCAGATGAATCCTGTCCTGTGCGCGTGCGCATGCACAGGTGTTTGAGCTCTATAACGACGGCGGGGTGCCGGTGCGTTATGAGGTGGACATAGCTCCGTTGATCAAGCTCCAGGAAGACAACTTTAACCAGGCGGTGGTCTCCTGCCTGACCACTCGAGGGGAGCTGCTGCCTGGGCAGGCAGCTGTGACAGAGTGGGTCTTCTGGCCACTGGATCCTAAGCTGTACACTGTGAGCATCTAGCCACGTGCCCCATGGGTCCTCTCTGCTGTTAGTTTCATAACCCTCTGCATTGGTTTCAGCACTCATACATTACATAAGACGGTAAAGTGCTAACATTGACGTGTAACAACAGATGTTTGTGTTTCTGCTGCCACTGCTAATGGTGAGACTCATGTCTCTGGACGGCTTGTGTCCAGGTGGATGTGCCCATCTGCATAGAAGGCGGAGATACCATGCTGGTGAGGTTTGAGGGTCACGGGCTTGACGACTCGTCTCCTGATTTCCCTGAAGCACACTTCTCTGTGCCCTGCGTTCAGAAGGTACCCTTTCCGGACCAGGTGAGTCAGTTGCATAATAAGTGAGTCAGTCTGTAACTAATATTCTAACCCTAACTAATAATACAATAATGTAAAAGGCGTTAAATGGTAGGGTATTGTGTGTGTCTAGGTGCTATCCCTTTCTGCGGACATAATATCGCTGGGCGACATCCCTGTGCACTCTCGAACTACAAGAATCCTCTTCCTAAACAACATTTCTGAAATGGAAACTGTTCTCTACAAATGGGACCTGTCCCAACAGCAGGTGGTGTGTCTGTGTGTGTGTGTGTGTGTGGGTGTGCGTGTGTGTGTGTGTGCGCGTGCGATCCTCAATCCCTAAAACAAAAGTACTTCCTGTAAGTCACTTTTGATGACAAGCATTTGCTAAACAATTAGATTATATTTTTAAGTACTTATGAAATGTATATTATATTTCACAGTATCTGACCTTATGGATTATGTTTCTGTATGTTCATGTGTGTGTCTGTGGGGCTACATTTTGACAAGAAGAGGTTGAATAGATTTGTGTACCCCAGGTTGTACAGATAAAACCAGAGCAGGGCCGTCTATGTCCAGGAGAGAGTGCTCTTTGTCTCCTTACCTTCACCTCTACTGGCCACCCTAGAGTATACCAGCTACACTTCACTTGTCAGGTACCAAACAATACACGTGTGTGTTATTATGTGCACGACTCCCATAGCAGTGTGCCTATGTGTGTCACTAAATGGTACACTTGATATATGCTCTCTCTCCTTCTATCCAGGTGACCCTGGAAAAAGAGCTGACTCAATACAAAGATGCGTTGCACCAGTGGGAGGTAGAAAGAGAGCGTCAGCAACATGAATTCATTATCAATGAGAAATACCTTCAAGGCAGCCCAGATAGAGAGGTAAACCGTATTTATGTTTCAGAGTGGAGGATTAGGAATCTTCCGGAGGTCGGCAGATTATTTTAGGGGGAAATGTTTTGAAATATCTAGGTAATAAAATGTATTTCTTATCATTTCTTATATGCGACTGTAAATGTATCCCGTCATGTTATGTTAGGCGATTAGAAGAGGATCATATTGAGGGCTCACAAACTATTTAACATTGTTTGTAAGGCTCACGGTAGCCTGGCTTTGCCTGACTATTGCTCTCAGATCAACATTCACAGATCACCTGTTTGCATTAAGGTTCGCTCAGACACCCTGTAGGGCGAACCGATCTACGACCAGTGGGGGGTGGCTAGGTGTGGTGACGTTGAAGTCAACGGTACCATCTTAACCTCCTCTCTCACACTTATTTATTTTCTCCCCCCCAGCCTGTTGGTCCCGTGAAACATGGACTGCTGTTGAGTAAATACAAGGTGAGTGTTCAGAGAAAACAGTTCATGAAAACAGCCACATATTTTACACATACATCTGTATGCGATACAACCTCTCCCCCCCACCCTCCTCAGGTTCTTCCTCCCATCCAGGCCAGCGGTGGCAGTGACGGGGCCGGTTGCCCGCGGGTGCAGCGGCGTGCGCAGGTGGAGGCAGCGAAGGCACCGCGTGAACCAGCAGAGCCGCGCCCCGCCCTGCTGCACCTGGACGTGATGGCACACTCTCACGCGCTCATGGAGTACCCCGGCCACATCGACAGGCACCACATGCTGAGGTGCATGCCTGACGTCTCTAACCAACGCTGGTCACTCACACGTGCCTTTCGCACGCACGCACACACGCACATACACGCAACTGGTAATGTGGTTGCCACCTGCTCTTAGATTCATATTAGGCTTCATGCATTTTGTTGAACATGAAAATATGCTTCTATACTGGTGACGTGGATGCGCTTGGTTTTGTAAGCGACCCCTATTGGCTTTTTGGCTGAGATGCCATTCACCTGCCTTGGCGGGGCTTGGTGTTATAGTGGGACGTTTTGGTATGACAGACGCATCCAGTCCACACTGATACAACTGGACTCTAGACCTAGGTGTCCTGTGGCCGTCTGCACAACCCTAGGGTTATAGCAGGACTGTGTGTTGTTGTATATACTGTACCCTCTTCTCCCATTTTCTCTTCGCGTCCAGGCGAACGCTCAACGACCCCTCCTTCCAGCGGTCTCCAGAGTCCATTCCCCTGTTTAGCGCTCTCAGGGATACTCATCCATCTCCTCTGTCTTCGCCTTCCACTCTCGATGAGCGCAGGTCTGTGGGCTCTGGCTTCAAACTGCACACGTAGTCATACAGTACCGTCAGCATTCCAACAGCAGCGTTTGTGTCTGTGTGTTTTCATGCAGTGATATGTGTGAGGAGGTTCTGGTTAACACCCTCCAGAACTTGATGTCTGAAATATTTCATGGAGAAGTGCTTCTGACAGAGTAGGTGCATACATGCATACACACGCACACACGCACACACACACACACACACACACACACACATGCACACAGTACATAGTAGCTTATAAAGTGTTTAACCAAAGCCTGAAATAGGTAAGTCTTGCCACTCGGAAGCAATCTTGCCTACACCTCTGAGAAGTTATTAGGAAGACTGTAACTAAATGAATGGTTAGAGAGTCATAATTGCACTGCATCAGTGGTCACATGGTATGGTATGCAATCACCAGTCAAATCAGGTAAGAGAACAATTTTGGTGATTTTGTCCCAAATAAAGCAGTTTACAAAGCAGTTTTTTCTCCTTAAGTTACTGTGTATTTTTACTATGCATGTGTAATTGTGGTTGCATAACTGGCTAAATAGAGCAGAAAAGTAAAGCAGATGATTGTCTCTTTTCCTCCTATCGTGATGTTTGCCATTATGGATTTTTCCCATAGAGTCTGTCTCATATATAATGTATCTGAAGTTATATAGCTTTACTGAAGCATGTCATCAATCATATTCCCAGAGAGTTAGTCCTCGTTTATGGAATCTGGCACACACATATTCTGGGATTAATGTGTGTGTGTGTGTGTGTGTGTGTGTGTGTATGTATTCCTGTGTGTGTCTGTTGAAATGGTGAGGGTGGCTGACATGGAGAAGATGTAGAAAGCAGCAAGAACCCTTCCACCCTCCTTCTCACCTGATATTTGTCTCTCTTTCCATGTGTTCTCAGTCACCGTGACAACCAAGTATTCACAATAAACCCATCTGTTCTTATTAAATGAATACCGGTATGTTTATTTATTGATTAAAAGCTCATGCAGTAACACACCACAGTCAATGCTCCAATTGCCAAGGATAACCCCACAATTATTTCCTTGCACATAAAACACTGCAGGGTAACAAGAAAACAAGAAACAACATGAAAAGCCACAAACACAGCAGCCTGCAGCAGCTCTTTAATTGAAAAGGCTTTCAAAGTTTCAGAGCCAAATAAGCAGGGTATATCCATGAGAAAGATGCCTAACCCCATGCCTGCCTAAACATAGAAATGCTTTGGATTAAAGCATTACTTTAGTTGCCTCATTAAAACGTTTTAATTGTAATTGTATAATTAGTTAGGTAATTTAGCAGATCCTTTTATGCCGGTATTAACAAGGAACTGATAAGTTAGGCATCATGTTCAAGCAAGCTTACATGCAGACCATTGCAGTGTCACAGTATGTGTAGCATGTGCTAATTGCATGCGCTACTTGTCCAAAAGGTGGCAGCATAAACTTAATCACACAGGGATTAAGTTTTATTATATTGTCAAATAACATGGGTGACCATTTGGAATGAGATAATTGTCCACTAGATGATTTTTGTCATGATCAGATAATAGGCCATAATGCACAGACAGACACAAAAATGTCTGATATAAATGTGTACTTATAGACGGCACACAACACACAGTTTCCCCTGACCTAGATATTATGCTCTCCCAGGCCTCTTACTGACTTTACTGAAACAGATGTGGAACTAAGTGAGGATATCATGGGGGAGGGGAGGAATATGAGAAGTGGACGAAATGGTTTGGCAAAGCCATCAGCCATTGTATTCTCACACCCTGTTCTCATTATACAAGTCTTCCACAATGTCATTGTTGAATTGCTAGCTTAACTCTTCCATATGATTGAGTTGAGTGATAGTAAGATAAGTTACTCCTCACATAGTGTACAGTCAGTATATCAGAACTGTTATATGTTACTAAGGGTTGTAAAACAGTTTAGTATTAAGTGTGAACAGATTGTTGGTATATGAAACAGGGTGATATTGCAGTGAATGAGAACAGAGCACATACAATTTGCTTCAGCAAATAGTGACTCGTTTGAACCCCTCTCAAGTCTTCCAGGATGTGCGTTTGTTCACTGGATGGTTAGCGACCTTGGTGACAGCAAAGGTCAGCGAGGAAGGTCAAATGTTACTGCTTGGTTGCCACAACACTTTAGCCAAAAGGCCCAGAATGCAACTCTAAATGTTTGTTTATTTAAAATGTCAATTAGTTTATACTGTGCAGTGATCATACCAGTGACATTACGTAAAGGAAGTGTAACACATGAAATGTGCAAATGTTGCTTCAATGATCTCAGACAGTTAAATCAATCATTTTCGTTGAGCTATTGAATCAGAGGGTTAATTTCTGGTATTCATTTGGTAGATGCATGCACATAGGTCATTACAAACATGGTGTGTGGTGTGTATTTGAAGAGTCACAAACAAATAATACAACACATGTCTACGCTTGTATATTCACGCTGTACACGCACACCTACACACACACACACACACATATACATATACTGTATATATATATCACAAACAGAGCCCAGGTAGTTTGAGCATATCTTTGGGCAGAAAAATGTTAAGCAGGGTGTGTTCCATCAGAAATTATGCTCTCTCTGTAGATTCTCTCTAAATATCCTGATTTATACTGCTCAGATACTGTACTGTATATATACTATTAAAGTCATTAAATTAATGTAGTCCGGAATCCAACATTTTCCAGATCTGTTAGAGACATTTTAATGACATTGGTTATAGTCAAACTTGGAGTGTCTGACAATATTTCACTTGCTCAGAGATCATTTCAGGCAAACCACTTTTGTCTGGTAAGCAATAAATAAGACAATAAACAGAACACAAGTAACAGTTTATCTTTGGTGGAATGTCTTAATTCAAGGGGGTCATCATCATACACAGCCATGTATGAGTATATCTAATGATATTAACCCCCCAGAACAGGCCTTCATCAGATCTACACGTATTATCATGACAGCAAACACTCATGATAAAAGCAACCAACATAACTAAAATGCAAGGACAAGTATAACAACTGAACATAAAGAGGAGTGAACTTAATAAAGAGGACCCTCACAAAGAAGCTTTTAAGGGCCAATTAATAGTTTATGGTGAGTCAGCTGGGTGTAGTGGATCAGTTGAGTGATGGCTGACTGTCATCTTAACCCCGGCATACATACATGGTCTGCCAGAACTAACTCAATAATGTGGTTTAATGAATATAAAACCACTTCTGTTGTGGGCTTTGTTTTGTCTTTATAGTTCTGCTTACCTGAGCTGAATTGGCATCTTGCCTCCATTAGTAATCATGATTACATATTGTATTCCACCCATGTGTTTGGATTAAAACCAAATGCACAACGTTGATGGCAGGGTAGGTTAGTGGTTAGGGTGGCTGGCTCCCAGTTTAAAATGATCCCCAACACAGCTGTTATCATGAGTAAGACGTGAGTAAGAGTAAGCACTTTAAATTGTACATTTTTTAATCTGTTATGTTTGCATTATCGGGGACACAAACCCACGTTTGGTGGTCAAGTCAGTTTATTTATGAAGCACGTTTAAAAACAGCCAATGCTGACCAAAGTGCTGTACACATCAATGCAAGTAACAAATAATACTTCCATTTGTGAATGCTCTTTCAGTCACACATCTGTACTGTAAATTTCATGCCCTTACTCAAACATGACAAAAATATACGACCAGTTACGGATGTGTGTGTTTATGTGTTTATCTTCCTGTGTGTTTGCTTAAATGGTTTATAGTATGAAAGAAAGAAAAAAGATCACAAAAGGAATGAAACATTTGGGATGTTTGCGTTTCACTTTAAATACAATTTACAGCCACATTGACGTTGCGGCACAAAAACGCAAATATTGATGTAATGGAGGGGGAACAAATGTGATGCAGTGACCGAGGGGTGAGTCGATGCTAGACAGCAGAAGGTTGGATGTGTTCATGTCTCTCTCCAATGGACACATGCTCTTAGTGAGTCATCCACTCTTATCAACACCTGCCTGCATTCACCTCTACACTCACCTGAGGATGACTGCTCACCCGCCACCAGGGCCCACCGCACAAAAGACTGGCACGCACACACACACACACTAATTTTAGGCTGTGGTTGAATCAGTGTGAGCCCTATCTCATCCCACTCCACTCACACAGGCAAGAAAGGGTGATTCTCAGGTATAACAGAGTGCATGTGCATGTCCTTTTGTTTACCTGAAGTTTAAACAAGTTTTGTTTTAAACAAATTCCTCCATTTTACATAGCCTGGTGTAATATTTGGTGTGGTCAGACTCCACTGGGAAGTGTTAACAGTGACATTAGTGCCTCCTACTGGGTGTATACCTCTGGTTAATTATGAAACTATTGAAAGTGTTTAATCCAATTGGTGTTGCTACAATTGTTCTGCTCGCCTCATCTAGCTCTACCACCATTTAGAAACACACTTGACTTCAACACTAACTTCACTAACGCACTCTGATTGGTCTGCCAGCAGGATGGCTGTGAAAACACTAATGCGAACATGGTTTCCACATACTCTCTCAGCTAAACAATTTCAGTTGAGAGCAATAGTCGGGTGGAGCCAGGCTATAACACCCACACACACACACACACACACCTAAAAAAAAGGAAAAGTTTACTTTGTTATACTTTCTTTTTTTTATTTTCTTTACTTTATTATGTTTTTATATTTTGGTGGCAGAGTAGAGAATGGTGCAAGCCTCAAATTCCACTGTATCTGCAGGAAGGAGAAGGTTGTGGCATGGAGGAGGGAAAGCTCTGAGTTTCAATCCAAAACAACATTATTGTAATGCTGTTTCCAAATAAACACAACACCTACAAGCACACTGGCTATACAATTACAAGTAGGGTTTCAAACAGCAGTTTGCCTCAGGTTGTGCTTATGCATGCATGCATGCTTGTGCATATGTGTGTGTGCGTGTGCGTGTGTGTGTGAGTGTGTTTAAAGCGTCTTAACAGATGCAAGCTGCAGTAGGGAGGGCATCATCACCACCATCTCAAAAATAGAGCTACCTCTGGAATTCCAATTGGATTCTATTTCTGTTTGAATGATTCTATTGACCACCAGTAGGAATAAATGACCTCACGCAATGTCATTTCTGTCAGATTCTCTCCTACAGTTGAAATGAAATACTGGAGTATGTGAGCTATGTTGAGGGCCTTCATCTGAAAGGGACACTTAATTATCTTATGCATGAGCGCACATTTTCTTTTCCAACGCAATGTTTTAATACACAATTACAAATTACAGCCACGGAAATAATTAAGAGACCACTGCAACAGTTTCTCAAATTTTCACTTTTACATATTCATGTGATATATGTATTTTTAGATTTGAATTTATAGAATTGTTCTATATTAAGTTTTTATTTTTTTACCTTTACAGTATATACTGTATATGTGCCTATAAATACATTGTCACATTTATATTTTGATAATGTGGATGTTGTATTACCTATTGCTGTAATTATAAATGTTA
>JAODTR010087066.1:0-36415 GCA_025399935.1 Amblyopsis rosae | reverse complement strand
TTTGTGTGTGTGTATTCTTTATTTATTTTTATATATCAAAATATATATATATATTTTTTTTTTGTGTGTGTGTTTGCTAAATTCTCACAAATATTTGGCTATTGCCTGTCAAAGAGCAGTATCCTTTCTGTCTACTATCTCTCTCTCTCTCTCTCTCTCTCTCTCTCTCTCTCTCTCTACCACCTCTCCCCCTCTCTCTACCTCTCTCTCTACCACCTCTCCCCCTCCACTCTCCCATTTCTGTCTCAGTCACATATCCATGGCACCTGTCACCAGGGCAACACAAGCCATGGCCATTCTATCCTGTCATTAGGATTCTAGGATAAGCAGCTCAACCCACATCCTTCTTACTGGGGTATATGCTGTAGATGGGGTGTTGGGGTCCGTTGGCATGTAGTCTAGGTCTATAGTCAGCTACTGCTCTGTTACAGCCCTGTCTGTTCAACCTGCAACGTTCCATGTAATTTTCTTTTTATAAATATACCTGTAATTGTATTGAACTGTATATGGTCCTTTACATTGATACGTGGAAGTGAAAAGAGAGTGAACATAGAAGCTATGTTGCGTGCGTGTCGGTATATCAAGCACAGTCAAATGTCCTATACAGCTTCCATACCCTATAGGCATAGTAACAGATACGTGACACTTGCAAATCTAATGTCTGCCCTAATACTCCTATAATCCAATTTTTCATTTAATCCCTACCTTTTATCCATTCCCGCACCCGGCCAAACGCAAAAGCACACGTGCGGTGACAATTAGTGCAGTGACTCACTACTACCTTTTTACACCATGTAATGTAAACACAGATTTAACATTTTGCCTTGCTCACCCAAAACTAGCTGTCAACAGTTAGCTGCAACTGAAGCCTGGCACCGCTATGCGTGAATGTGTATTTTCACAGTTGTGTGTGTGTAGTAACACTGCTAATAATAAATGGTTTCAGCGCTCCCCCCACACATTGTAAATGCATTTCCAAGACATTCAGTTACTTGTAATCTGATCAAAAAAAAAAACTAACTGCAGTCCATTACAGATAAAAGAGTGGAATCAGATTACAGGTTTTTTATTTTTTTTTATTAGATGATTACTTCTAAGACTACTTTCAAATATAAAAGTGAAGTTTGCAGAAGAAAAATCCATAAAACAATTGGATGTTCTCTTATTAACCTTTCATTAACGTCAATCAATAATTGAAATGAAGTACTACCTTAATCTTATCTCCTGCGCAACATATACATTCACGAAAATAGAAAGATTTGGCGTGCCAATGCAGTAAATTGCTTTGGATGGCATTTCAAAGAACAATGTTTATGTGTGAAGTAATTGGAAAGTAATCAAATTTTGTTACTAAATTTAGGTAATCCAAAAATTATGTTATGTTAGTCTGGTAACTAGTAGTCTCAGCCTCTTCCGTTCATTAGCAGTACGTCGCTAAGGAACTCTGTGCTGAACGATGCATATACACTCGTAAACTCGACACTTTCTCTCTGACTTTCGGGAAGTAATACTGTCGATATCCATTGGCTGTTAGCATGTTCACTCACAAGTATGTCTCTGTAATTTCCGGTGCAACAATAGCGCAGTGCTTTATTTGCTTATGTTAAATGTTCAATTCATTTTAATCAGTAACCATAGCCTACACATTTGACAGATTTACAATACCTGTAAAACAGCCAGACTCTGTTGTTTAGTTTTCCTCATTGCGAGTTTACCGTCCGACTTGGTCATTGAGTTACGTAGTTGGTCGTCATGCATGTCAATCAAAATACCTTGTATGTCAAGTAGGCGGGTACTGACGCAGTTAGCCAGCGCTGTGTCCCAGACTTTCCGTAAGGAAAGGCGGGCTTTGTGAGACTAGGCAACTAGTAACTGTAACGGATTACATTTAAAAAATAACCTAGGCACTTTCCGGTATATTCGAACCACAAACAGAGAACCCTAGATGAATGTGAACCCCTGACCTTAACCCAGTGACCTAACCAGTGAAAATACAGTATTCTGGATGACCTAATGTTAAATGTTACAGACCGAGACCTAACTTCAACCAGAAGGTAGAATTAATACAGAAATAGACCTAATCTTAACCAAAAAATATTAGTTTTTTAAATGAATAATGTAGTCCGGATAACTGTACCGTAACCTACCCAACCCTGGACATGGGGTTATGTTGTATGGTGCACAACTTTGTTCAGGGTTATGTAGAAACACTGTATCAATTTGTTCAGCACACAGAACGGCCAGCTAGATGTCCAGGTTGGTAGTTCTGTTGGTTGTCAGCTAATGATATGATTCACACCCACTGGGGCCGCCTTTATCACAAACAAATCCAGGTTGATTTGTATAGCAGAACAAATCAGGGAGCTTACCAAAACAGTCTTTATTTGAATATCAGTTACAGCAAATAAAATTGCATCTTTTGTTGATATAAAGGCTGCAAGTGATAAGCTGGCCCTTGTGAGCTCATTCGTTGCTTTGACATTTTCAAGCACTTGATATCTCTTGTCATGGCTTTGTACATATTCCCATGATGCACCTGGGTACAGCTGTGTGAGTGCCTTGAGTGTGACCAGAATACAAATACTTTCAGTTAACTCCCTGGCGTCTGTTTTGGCTGTAATTCTAAGGTATAGGTATGATGGGGGAAACTGTGTACATTCAGGAATTTGATTAATCCTCCACTCCCTGCTGTTTTCTAGTGATAGATCCTGGCTGCTATGGAATATTTAAGCCCGATTAAAGGTATAGTCAGCTATTGCAAGCTATTTGTAAGCCAATACACGTTTTGTCAAATTCACCAAATATCCCCTCACATTTTGCTATTTTACCGGTTTCTGTGCGTGTTAGAAAAATGATCCGATACTTCTACACAGCCCTGGCTCTGTAAATATGAACATAAGCATAGCGGAGAACACCGCTCGTATCAGTAAAGCCACAGCACTACGCTTTGCTTCACAATGTGTTTCGATGTGTGGAGCGGCTCCGCAGAGATATTTTGTTTTGATGTCAGATCGATGTTAGCAAGCGTTCTCGACAATGACTAACCCCGCCTTTAAGCTTGTTTGCGTCTCTGTTCTACTGATGTTTACTGCCTTTTAACAGCACATTGGTTGGCTGCATCAGACCCTTTGTATTCGGTCATGTTATCTGCTATACCTGGAGTTTGTCCTGTCCCCCCAGGTGCTAATTATAGCTAATTGTAACTGTAGTTAAGCAGTGGCATGTCTTCTGTGCTGTGCGAATATTAACCACACGTATGTATTATTAACCACACAGCTGCAATCTGGGCTCCAGAAAGACGGCCACCGTGTGAGAGGCTTTTCATAGCAAATGCATCATAGTCTCTTTAGAAAACTGTTAAGCTGGTATCTTTGTTTGTATTTCACAGGAGGGGTTATAGACACACACACACACACACACACACACACACACACACACATCCTCAAACACACAACTGGACATGCCTCATATTGCCAATCTGAATTGATACACACCCCTTAGTAACTTGCAGCACACCCACTGCGGTTAACAAGCTACGTATGATATTGCATTGTTGGTCCACTCCAAGTAAGCCAACCTTCAAGTTCAACTGGATCTACAGTGGCAGGCCACTGCTGTGTGTGTGTGCGTGCGAGTGCGTGCATGTGTGTGCGTGCGAGTGCGTGCATGTTTGTGTGTGTGTGGACATATTATGTTGGCTGGCCTGGAAAGGATTTCCTGACACAATTCCCATTTCACACACATCTCTTATTCTCTCGTTGAACCTCATTTCCTTTCACTGTTATTTAAATGTTTAGTGGAATACATAAATTCTACAGCCCCCTTGACATATGTGCTAGTTTGTCAGTTTGTGTAGGTGGCAGCTAGTAATAATTTTAATCTCCATATAACGCCTCAAAATAATCACAACCTAAAAATAATTACAACCTAAAAATGTTAATTGCACTACAGAACACCATACAGGGTTAATTTTGTGCAATTCTAGTGCTGTATTTATCTCTGCAGCGGGCGGAAGGTTTTGTTTAGGCTTTAGTTCAGCGTATGTACGATTGGCTCGTTTTGGCTGACACTTCTATCCAGAGCGATTTATAATTAGTATCACTGTTACAGTGCCAGTTTGTCTTCTTCGCTTTGGTCCGCCTGCCCCAGTCAGTCAGTCAGTCAGTCAGTCAGTCAGTCTTGTGTCTGTCGGTTGTCTTCGTGTTTTCCCATCTCGTTCCAGTCCTTGTGTTGGTTACAGGACTCACCTGCCCCTTGTCACCTCCCCGCCCAATGATCTGTGTGCTGGTAGTTATTCCCTTGTGTTCCCCTTGTCTTTGTTGGTCCATTGTCTAAATATGAGCTGTGTGAGTCCTGCTGTCGCTCCCCTGATAAAACATCCACCATAAACCAGCATGAATTCCATGCTGGTTCACACTGGTTAGTGCTAGTGTAGTGCTGGTGCACGCTGGTCCATGCTGGTTCATACTGGTTAGTGCTAGTGTAGTGCTGGTCCATGCTGGTTCATACTGGTTAGTGCTGGTGTAGTGCTGGTCCATGCTGGTTCATACTGGTTAGTACTGGTTAGTGTTGGTGTTGTGCTGGTCCAGGCTGGTTCATACTGGTTAGTGCTGGTGTAGTGCTGGTCCATGCTGGTTCCTACTGGTTAGTGCTGGTCCAGGCTGTTCATACTGGTTAGTGCTGGTGTAGTGCTGGTCCAGGCTGGTTCATACTGGTTAGTGCTGGGGTAGTGCTGGTCTAGCTGGTACACCATCAAACAGCATGGGATGCCGGGCATTCCATGCTGGTTCCAGCATGCAAAACATACCATATGCTGGTGGATTTTTTAGCAGGGTCCTCAGTCATCAAAGTCTGGTTTACATTGTGTCTGATGTCTGTAGGCCATCTAGAGACTGCCTGATTAGGGTCATATGTAGAGCCCAGGCAGGCTGCATATAGTGTATACGTAGCCAGGTACATCAAATCCCCAACCGTCATGTCATCTGGGAAGATTGGCATTAATTAAAAATACTGTCTATGCTTTAGTCAACCATGTAGTGGCCTGCATGTTTCACAGATGTTTCGTTTCAATGTGAAACCTATCGGATGTCATTTAATGTCTGTGCCGTGCCTCTGCTCTTTGGCTCCATAATTGGCAGCCATGTTGTGATCATGTGGTACAACAAAGTGCAAGGGCCTCGCAACACGAATCCATGTTTGCAGACCACTGAAGCATTGCCAAATGGGCCTGTATTACAATATCGGTCACGGTGCCATTGTCTCCTGCAAGCTTCCAATGTTCCCCGTTGTCCTCGGAGGAAATGGACCTACAAGTGATAGTGTCTGACTAAAGTGGTTCTATATGACTTTCTACCACTAGATGTCATACTAAGCACACCAGCATCTTAAATCAAAACAAAGAGCCCTTTCTTACACTCTTACACTCAGTCTTTTTTAGTTTAAGACCGACCCAGTTATAATTTTCACGTCCATTTTATCTATATTGTTTATAGAGCAAGTGCACTTGCGCCCATTTTAGCGCCCGTGGGTATGTTGGTCTAAACAAGAAGCGCGGTCTAACATTGGCACATTGTAGAAAGCGGAAAGTGAAACCTGGTCTAATGTCAACCCGCAGCACATTATAAATATAGTATCGCACTGACCGTTTATCTACTGTTAAAATAGCAAAAATAAATATGGACATGCTCTAAATTCAGTTTGTGCCTTGAGCTAAAATTGGGGCATAAATGCTTCGTTGGCAACCCACAAATGCGCACACTAATCTGTGTCCAGCCCGGACGTGAAAATAAAGAACCAGAGCTTGGATTACAATGCACTAGTATATTTTTTACATAGATAAGTTGGTTGCTACTATTGTTACTACTACTACTACTACTACTACTACTGGGGGCAGGGCGACAGGTGATCCAAAAGTCACAGGTTCGATCTCGGCTAACTCCTCACCAAGTGGCGAGGTGTCCTTGAGCAAGGCACCTAACCCTAACTGCTCTTGGTGGTTGGTCGCGGTTGGTTTGCTCACTGGTAATATTATTTTGGTGCGGTTTGTTCAATTTATCAGACTTTTTTTTTAAGTTTTAGTAGCAGGTGTTAGAAACCTTGCTCGCCATATCATCTAATCCACTAAAACAACATCAACTCCAGAGGATGGTGCACCCTGGGTGTGTCGGGATCAAAATGGCAAATGATTATGAGTCAGTTATTGTGTTTAGGCTACTAAGTCTAAAGCATTGAAATACACACACGCAACTGAAAATAAATAGTGAAACAATGAGTCCAGAGACGCTGCGTGTTTTACCTATTTTGTTTTAATTGTATGGCTGTCTTCACTCCTACGTCTGTTATGACGGCTGTATGTTTAGCTGGAATTCCTTCTGCTGCTTGTGAGAGAACGTGATTGTTCACTGTGTTTGTCTTGCCTGGCCGTCTGTGACTTATTCAACATGCTGAATCAGGCAAAAGATGGCCGCCACCCACTACACTTCACACCCACACAATGGACAACAGTGCAAAAGCTTGGCCTCTTAAGTCATACTCATGTTGGGATGAACCGAGGAGTCCTGGGCCAGGACCTTTTGGTTGAGGAAACAACCCCATATCAGCTATGGGCATTTCAGTACAAAGACTGTGTATAAATCACTCCTATAAAACCAATCCCCGGAAGCATTAGTAATACATTCTAGGCCCAACACTGAAGCTCGCGTGATGCGTCTATCTGTATTTGGGTGGTTGTTCCGGTGGGATCTTCGACGTCAAACCTCCATTGAAATGTCCAATCAGGGCGGAGCTATAAGAGACGGCTGCCTTTACATCCCGCCATACCCCATTCTCTCTCTCTCTCCCTCTCTCAGCTGAAGATCTCATTCAACGAGTCAAGCCTGCAGAGCACCTTTGAGTATCCCTCTGAGGGCAGCGTGTGGGACAGCGAGGAAGACGACGACGACGACGATGATGATGGTGAGGAGGAGGAGGAGGAGGAGGGCGGGAAACCCGATGGAAAGGTGTCGGATGACCAGCCCAGTATGGTGGGCCGCATACACATACCTCGGCCCAGCTTCACCACCTCCCCCACCAACAGCTCCGGTAATGCAGCAAGGAGAATACTGAAACCATTTAAATGATAGGTTAATCACTGTGTGTGTCTATATACTGTATGTATCACTCAACATGTACCCTCCTCTGTGCCTCACGACCCCCAGTTTGAGAAACACTGGTATAAAGGAGAGAGAAATTGTGTTCCCAGATCAACAGATTAAAAACAGTATTTTTTTGCCCAAGGCATACATTACACAGAATACAAAAAACGATGGTTGAATAAAAGCAATGGGTGGAGTGGGGTTAAGGCATGGAATAAGTGTAGATTGATGGTAGGTGGTGTCACCTACAGGCCGTACAAGACATTACACAACATATAATAAGGCTGAAGTTAATATATTTGTCGACTCACTTTCCAACTGAAAAACAATATTTCACATCGTCTTGATAATATTTATTGACCTTTTTGAAAGGTGCATCTGATCCACGTGCTTGTTACGTCACATCAACATTTGCGTATTTTGCCATTTCAGATCTGTCCAACTACGTTCCAAAACATTCAGTGGATTTCACTGCTTGGCAGGAACACAAGCTTGATGACCCGGTTTACCAAGGGGACAATAGCTACCAACAGACACCGATGTCTGAGCAGGTCATGGTGAGAATCCTTTAATTTGATCAAATAAATGTAAAAAAAATAAAATTTGCCACATCCTGTAAACATTATGAACGCCAAGTAAAATTAAAACATGCTGCAAACATTTTTTGTTATTCCATGATTTGACCCAATAAAATTATCAAACCACTGTCTTATCATGTCTGGAATATACTTTCAAATTCCATGATATTCCTGAAATTCCATGACCAGTGGGAACCCCAGAAATAATCTCTATCTTCAGCTCTATTCTCTTCTGTTCTCAATTGTTCTCATGATCAACAATCATCAGATCAACGAAACTGAATGTATGGCCTACTATTTTCATCTGTACCATTTAATTTGTTCCAGCTCACTCCAGCGACCAGCTCATCTCTCTCGGACTTCAACAGCGAGCCTGCTCTTTACTTCTGAAGGCTGTGGAGGAGTGACTCTACAGCAGAAAGACCATTACCACACCTATGAGACCAGAGGTGCGTTCAGAATTGGCGAACATTTGCAAACATATATAAACAGTTTTCTGTTTGCTTAGTGTTCGGCGTGAACATTTGCGAACAAAGGCAAACGGTTTGAGGAGACCGATTGAGGAGATAGTTTGAAGAGTTAGTTCTCGGCAAAGACACATTGACACTGGACGAAGGGTGACAGTTTAAATCTAATTATATTGAAATGTTTACACAAATCGTTCAAAATTCAAGTTCAGAGCAAACATGTTCGCCTATTTTGATCGCACCTCTGGACACAATGAAACCTGTCATAACTCAACCACACAAACACACTCAAAGCACACTTTACCTGGACAGGAAACTACCAATTTTTCATCTACTGCCCACACTTACAGATGTATTACAAAACTCAACTGCCGTCACTGACTGATTAGCACCTGTAAGGTAATTTTCTGAATTGAAAATACTGTTTTGAATTCAGAGACTTAAATGTACTAGCTAGTCAAAATGTACCAGCATTTGGCTGGTGCCAAGTGTTTTTTTTTTCTCCATCCTGTTTCTGGAAGACACCACTACGTCTGAAGTACTCATAGTCAACAGCCACAGCACTCAAAAGCAGCAGGACTGTCTTCTCCAGCTATTTAAGGCAGTTGATCTGTCGAGTTCCTGACCTCCGTATGCCATATACTGATTTGTTCATCTCAAAAGTGATATGTCCGACTCAAACTGAACTGTCAAAATATGGACCGAAGACTCTCACATCTACACTGTGTACTTATGGCTGAAGGAATTCCAGAAGAAGCTTCTGGCTGTGGCCCTTCAGCCTCGATGACTGTCCGTCTGTTTGTTTATCTATATAAGTCTGTGTTTTCATATTTCCTTCTGTTTTGGGAGATGTTAAGTTGTTGAGACCGACTTGTGGAGGTGAGTGACCAAATGATTTAAAGAACAGAATGCCACCAGTGCCCATCTGTACGTATCGCCATGGTGACAAGTTCAGTGTTAGCATGGAAACATGTCATTGGCAAGTTGTTCAAATGTACTCCCTCTGGTGGACCCTGCTTGCTAGGCAGATTTTTAAAAAAAAACAGCGATAAAAACAAAAGAAACTGTTAAAAGGGTGCCACAGTTGTAATTATTTGTCTTGTTTTTGTACATGCATGTTCAGATTTCAACCAGCAACTTAGTTTGTAGTATTTTACTGTAATGCTTCTGTAATGTATTTTAAGTTTTTGTATGTTTCTAGCTACGGGACTTTGTTTAAAGCTAGCAAAAATATAAATGGCAAGTCAATTACAATGAACACTCCCTGTGAACTTTATTTTGTAATTAATTTGCAATGTATGATTTCTGAAGACAAGCTTGAAAAGTGACCTTGGCCAATAATGTCTGTATGTCAATATTACTAATAATATACACATGCAGGAAGATGCAGACTGTAAATTGTGCAAAACCTTATTATCTTTGTAAATGATTGTAGCCCTGACTTGACAATTCTATCAAAATCTTACCTACAATTACATATTTTCCTCGCTTCCTGGGAACAGCTATTTATTCAAGTTTAAAGATGAAGTTTGCATGTCTGAGACCAGTGACTATAAACCAGTTGGATATATAAACTGCTAGTGTGTAAGGGTGCTATTAATAGACTAAAGCACCTAACCTGTTAACAGACCTCATGTACTTTGACATTCCATAGAGAAAGTCACTCAATTTCAATACTTAAGAAATCATAGATTTTGATCTTTTTTTTTTTTTACATGGCATGTTTGTGTGATTGCAAGATGTGCGTGTTTATTTGTTTGAAGGATGTAACATGTGTAACAAATTGTTTTTAAGATTTTTATATTCTGCTCCAAGTTTCCACAATATTTTGACTCAATGCCAACTGATTGAAGTGTTGCTGTAACAGCAACTGCTCACATTCATTTTATTTTGCAGATGTACTCCAGTATTTATGTATAATTGCAATGTTCCAACATATTTTTTAATAATTTATTGCTTACCTCTATTGCTTATTTTATATTTTCCTAAATTAAATTAGTTTTGCTAGTGTTGTCAAGATACAGACAAAGATGGAATTAGTCTATCAGATGGAATTTATATAGATTTCTCAAGTTTTATTTAATTTTGTTTTTAAATTTGCACTGTCATTGTCATTGTCATTTAGCTTTGTTTTGCACCTAACGGTAAGGAATAACTGCACAATGTTTTATTCCAAAATTACATTCCATTTTATGAAAACGGTACACCACGACACGTTATAAAATAATAAAAACATTCTATCTAGTAAAGAAAATGTGTTACAGAATATTTTGTTTCGCATACTGGGTGTTTACATTTTAAAAGGAAGTAACATTTCGGAATATATTCAGTTATAATGAATGCACTGCTGATCGATGCCATGTCCTTGTTAAAGATTTGTATTGCTTTGCAATAAAATGTTGCGATTGTTGGCTGTGTGTGTGTGTGTGTGTGTGTGTATCCTGTTATCTAACATTGGCCCAAGTGATGGTAGCCCTGGTCTTGAAATCAGTTATGAACTCCCAATTATTTTTTTCCA
This sequence comes from Amblyopsis rosae, assembly GCA_025399935.1. NCBI lineage: Eukaryota > Metazoa > Chordata > Actinopteri > Percopsiformes > Amblyopsidae > Amblyopsis > Amblyopsis rosae. The sequence continues at coordinate 25,719 of JAODTR010087066.1, read as the reverse complement.
CATACAATAATATTGGCTGTGGTAGTGTTTTCAAATTAGGACCTTTACCTAGATGCCCCACTTCATCCCATTGAGACAGGCTAATCCATCCCACCCATGTTTCTGCTGCCTTTACAGTCCAATTGCCCAAGAAAGTCATTAGCTTGTAATCGTTGGTCTATGTTGGTATTTTAATCAAACGTAGGATCACAGGGGCATTTCATCAGGTGGTCGTGTTCTGTGACACCGCCAAGACCTATTATGTCCGTTGCTCAGATGTAAAAACATGTTGAATGAGTGCTTAAGTGTACAGAGGGAGGTCATACAGACCACACTCTTTCTGCCTTGGACAGCAGTATTTTCCCTTATTTGTCTATCCCTGTTGAAACGTCAGCCGTTTGTGTACATCATACTGCAACGACTATGGTAGAGGCTTCATCTCGTACTCATATGTTCCTAGTCTGTAAATCTGCTTACTGTAAAGAAATACTTGTTAATGATTTTGGGGGAATTAAGTGATGTCACGTGTACAAACTGAAAGCTTAATAAATAGAAGACTTGAATATTTGTTATTGCCCTGCTTGTGTGTTTTTTCCATCTAATATAACCTGAAATTAAATTTCACTCCCAAGTTATGCAAGTGAAAATAAAAGTTGATTAGGAGGGGGGGGGGGGGGGGGGGGGGGGTTATCCTTAGTAAACATTACATATTGTGTTAAAATGAATGTGCCAAAACAATTCAGTATTCTGCTACCCTGAGGTTTATACTCTGTGATACTGATGGTAATGTTTCGTTCTGTCATACATACTGAACGTTTATTAGAATTTACATTACACATATACAAAATAGGAAGGAACTATAGGATAAGATAATCAAATATATTACAAAATTGTCTAGAGGTAACCGCAAAGACAGTGAAGAAAGTTGGTAAAAACACAATCCAGTGATGAATCGAGACAGTCAACGGGGATTCGCTGCTTTACTGAGGTTTCCTGTCTCCTTCTTCAGGAGAGTGAGAAGGACCTGAGAACTTTCAAGGATCTAATGGAGTGAGAAAAATACAAAATACATTTACTGATGTCTGACAGGAGATGGCACGCACATGCACATTTCATATAGTTGGTTCACTTATGCATATTTGTTTGGCACAGGTACAATAATAGAATGTCACTCCTAGAAAACAGATTATTTAAAAACACTGTAGGATGAATCATTTTAGTACATTAAATTATTATACACAATTGTGAAATGTATGAAAGCTACTTTAAACTGAAGAAATAAACAGAAATGTGCCATACAGTACATCACAAGTAGGCCTGCTAAGCACATAACACTTTTAAACTAGTTCCTACTAGATGCTTTGCTATGGTTAATAAGTGAAGCCAGGGAGGTTTTGTTTGCTGACGTAAAGCAGAACAGTGTGAGATAGTAGGGAATACTGTATGATTAACAGGAAAGTGCTTGCATTGACAACTTTCTGCTGGCGGCCAAGGTGGGAGAGCGTCACACAAAGCAGCGATGGACTTATTTTCTTTAAGCAACAGTTGATTAGGAAATTGAATAAGAACATTTCACAACTGTGATTTTTCATGTATTCTACATAACTAACTAAAATATGATGAAACTATGTGCAGTGTAACATTCTCTTAGCATCCAGAAACAAACCTTCATATAGGCAGCTTCTGTTTCTGCGATGGTGCGGTCGAAGCTGGCGCGGGCAGCAAGCCTTTGGGCCAGGCTCTCGTTGACCCTGCTCAGCTTCTCTGTGAGCACGTGAATGTCGTGCTGAAGACGAGCTTTCTCTTCTTCCTCCTGCTGAATCTGACTGTTTAGCTCTTCCCTTTTCGAGCTCAGCTCCTCGATACCTGTCGGAGATAAAGTGTCACTTTCACAGCCACCTTACAGGGTGGTTTGTCACTTGCATCAAAGCTCCTTTATAGAATGTGGACCTGAGAGCCCGATTGAGCTATAAACTACCTAATATAACCACAATGCATAAAAGCAAGTAATTGTGAGGCAGAAACAGCCTGTGTGTCACAAGTTAGATGCTGAAATCACTTTTTGGCAAGCAGAAATGTGCATTATGGCTCGTATTGGCTCTTCAAAAGATGTAAATGCACAAAAAGGACTGGTTGAGCCATAAATTATAACATATGTAATATAAACCTCGTGAAATTAGCAAAATGTACGTGTAACGATTTCAACTGGTAAAAAACGACTGCATTGGGCATTCATACGACACGTTTTTTTACAAGAAGCATAAGTGTCACAAAGACACCTTTGCTATTATCGTAGACAATAACTCAGATTAACTCGCACGTTTTGATTTACTGATCAAGAAAACAGCAGCTTTAGACTATAGCGATTCAGCTTTAACATGCTGCCGTCCGCGGGAGCGCGCAAAATCACTTTCTGTCAGGAAATCACAACACCTGTACGGTATGTCTGAAGAGGAAAGTGGTAGTAGACTACCACTGTACGGCACCGTACGGTACCTTATAGATAATGTCAGTCAAAATACAGTACCAGAGTAAACCATGCAGCATGCTGAGCTGAGCTCATAATCATATAATCCATTTGTATACATAACTACTAACAACACTTACAACGACAATAGATATAACAAACAGACTACGGTACAACAATACATCTGACAAGATAAAATGTCTTACATTTGACCAATTCGTTGTTGTAGGTCTGAAGTGCAGCACCTTGTTGGGTCATGTTCAAAACTTGCCCGCACGGTACCTACCGTATCAAAAACAAAGATACTAGACAACCTCTCAATCTCAACTAAAATCAAGCCATGGACGAGAATAATATGTGGTTCCCGCTAATGTTCCAGAGCCTCTTCTGAGTTTCTAGGACAACTGAAAAGATTTCAGCCACACGTTTAACTTCCAGTTCCGCCACTAGACGTTGACGCAGATAACAGGCGACACGCTAAACCTTATTAGTTAAAGGTTGATGTCGCCATCTAGCGGTATTTCAGAGGACATGCATTACATTCTGGCTTGGATGTATGACTAGCCTACACGTTTAAATACACCATAAACCACCTACAGTAACTATTTTTGTAGTCTAGGCTACTTAAAGAAATGTTAAAGGAACCAATAGCAAAATGGTTTATATCCCTGCAAATAAGAGGGTCCATGATCCAGGCAGTGATATGTATTCACAATTTGCTTGATAAATCTACATTTAACCACAAGATGTCACGACTGTACATCTAGGTTACACTGACTTTGCCCCTGACTGAAAAGTGTAATTGTTGCGTTTTGTAGTTTCTATGCTATTATAAATTACTGTTTGTTCTCTATTTCTGCAATGAATTCAAAGATTTTTTTGAAGAATTTAAAAAATGTGTATATAGCCTAATAAAAAAACAAAAATAATAATATAGGCTACATACATACATACACACACACACTGTAATATAATATAATATAATATAATATAATATAATATAATATTCTAGGCCTAAAATCTATAACATACATAGCAATAAATCTAATATCCCTTTTGTATTCAGTTGCATTTTAGTTAATTTAGCGTTAAACTCATCCAAATATGATATATATATATATATATAAATATATACTTAATCAAATATACAAATGTGTATATTTAAATAACTTTCCAGTCAGAACGTTACATCGACACTGCAGCCTATGGCTATAGGCTAATTAACATATGAGCCTATAGAAACAAAACCACAATTTCAAAATATGTTAAAACATGACGGCCTACCTATCATAGTAGCCTATAGAAGTCGTTTCTTAATTATCTTTAGCAGTGTTACAGTGAAGGATGCTATAGTTCTTTAGAAATCTGTCAGGAACTAATTAATATTAATAGCATACTGCAACAGATGAGCCGTGAGTCAACATGGTTAATCTGCTAGACTTGTTCTGTGTGTGTATCTTTGGAGGTGCCGGAGCTATACAACTTAAATCTTAGGCCTACTCAATTCAATCTTACACACACCATTGAAATCTTGTAAATCAAACATTGTGTTCGTTTCATTGGATCTGAGTTGATTATAAAAAAAATTCTAATATCGTTGATGTGTTTATTTATTTTAAGGTTATTTTACAGCCAATTTGATCTGGATCGTCATAGGCCTATATTCTATTAGATGCGTGTTTAATGTCCCTAAAGTCTATTTATTAACCCAACATTATACAAATTCTTATTTTCTTGAGTTGAGACTTTGAGCTCAGCGGGACAGTATATTCTCATTGTGTGGCCCTGTGTTTTTTTACGCAAATTTCCAGTTGCTAGTTGGCCTCTCATTGGTTAAAACCACAGTCAGATTCCAGCGCAAAATTATCTGATTGAAAATCAGGGAGGGGAGAAAGAGTAACAAGTGTGATGGTTTACAGTGCTTTGGTTCGCACGTTTGGAAAAGGATTTCAGGATATAATTATTCGAGTCTTGTAGAATATATTCTTCATTTTAATAACTGCAATTTGACAAATTAAAGGTGAGTATCCTAGCTAGAGTCAATAGATAAATGTTTAATCTCTATACGGTCAAAAAAAGTAGCCAAAGATATATGCCTACATTATTATCAAATGTTAAAATAAAGGGTATAATCTATTTCAATGAGAAATTAATTAACGTGTTTCGATCAGTTAACGAATAATTATCTGAATACATTAATTTCATTGGCATTGTATTATTTTTGCAATAGCCTATCCTAAATAAAATCCCCAAAATATAGCTATATTTATCATTTTAATCTACAGTAGATAATGTAAAAGTAAGTAGCACATGGCATACGTATGTCCTTGAGTGTCTAGAAAGGCGTTCTATTATTAGGCTATGGCATAAGTTTTTTAAAATAATAACCTATAATTTGACTGTAACCAATTTCAGGTATTTTTGCCAAATTTATCTGCACAACCTCCATGAGTGTATACATTTTCTAACGTTAATTTACAAAAATAAATACAACTTTGTTTTACTATCCCACAGACAAACATGCCACGGTCTTTTTTGGTGAAAAATAAACGGTGCGCATCTTACAATGTTCATAGATCTTATGATGACAGACCTGTTGAACCGATACACACAGGTAAGAAACGTGTCCAAGATAGGAAGGACAAAACATTAACAATCGATAATGTTAAAGCATGCTACAATTTGCGTGTATAGCGGTATAAGTAGCCTATTCAATAGCAATTGCAGTAAACTGGGCCATAAAGACGTAATTATTATTGAAAAACTAAAATCACAAGTGTACTTTTCTTCCACACATTAAAAAAAATGTGCATTTTGCGCTGTTACATTTGTTTTAAATTAACAAACCATATTGGGATATTACAGCTATTACATCAGAAATAGAGAGTCCGGGCTCTCCAGAAAGACCTGAGTCAGCTGAGAAACCTTCCTTTTTGGCGCACTCTACATTCGACAAAGAGGAAGATGAGGAGCTTGAATGCTCCTTGCTTGTTCACCCAGAACCAACCAGAACCTCTGTCACGCCTACACAGCCATACTACTTACCTGGTGAGTGCGTGTCATTTCAAATGGGCTATTTTACCTCACATGCAAATAGGCCTAAATCTCCAGGTTGGGATTATGTTCATACCCGAGCAAAAATTTTATTTGCCTCTAATAAGGAGGCAATGCAATCACTAGTTTGAGAGGATATATACAGATTAGAATTTAAAACACTGTTATAAAACGGAGCACACGCACACGTTGTTTGTGTGTTACGGGCGATACACACAGGTCTGCCCCCAGTGGTCAGATAAAGGAACAATTTAACTAAATTCTGTCATACAAATTACTAATATGACCTGTTTTTTTATAATATATACATGCCATTGTATGGCTTGAGTAGCCATAGAACTACAAACCATATTGCTGTTGAAAGTTCACAAATGTCACAGTTCAAAACCGTTTATGGTTATAAAACCATCACACAATCAACATCCAGGTAGGCAATTCAGTTGGCCATGAGACCAATTAGTGCCTGACTGTGTTCAGGAAATCATTCTCATGTTGATTGGCAAATGGTGGTCCAATGACTGATTTGATTGACACATCAGAATAAACCATATATCTTGCAAAATCTGAAAAGATACACAATATTTTTAAATCCCTGTGCAAAAAAGGATTTAAAATATACCCCACTATGTTAATATAGCACAATAATAGGCCTATTATATCTCTACATTATATATACCTTTAATCTACCATTTCAAGGTACAAGGTTACAAAAAGTAAACAAAATAAAAATAACAAATAAAACATTATTTATTAATTTATGATATTTACTTGGTATGTGCCCAGAAGCTCATTTAGCAGAATTCCCACCCTACTTAAAGCCTACATATGGATGGGAGCAGATGTCGCCCGCCTCCTACGACGTCCGTCAGATGACGTTTAGCCCGACGGTACTGCAGCATGCCAGTGGCCGATACGGCGTTCCGGTCTGCCACAGCCCTCAGCTCCAGCAGCCTATGGACTGCAGCACCCACTACTCCCCAACCTCCAACACATACCACTGCATCACCTGCGACAAGGTATACGCCAACACGTCCCAAAGCAGTTGGTATTAGCTTGTTGCCCACTTTGAAAGATGTTGTGAGCGACAATATCTTAACTCCACAAGTTAAATATGCTCAAAACACAAAACAAGGTGTTAAAATCAAAAGCTACTACACCTTTTTAAAATTAAATTCTGCAAATTTCTATTCACTAGCTACCCGTTCTGTGTGCATGTGGAAACATTAATCAGGTGTTTCTACCCAGCCTTGGCTATGTAAATGCCAGGGAATTCAACAAAGTGGTGCAGGCCGCACCCGCACAACAATATCCTAGCCTTGACAATGTGTGTCCAATGTGTGGGGCGGAGCTTCTAAGGGAGCACACTAAGAGAGATGTGTTCTTGTTTTGATGGAGTTTAAAATATCAACAAGCCTTATCCAGAATTACTATACTTATAATAAAACAATAAAAAGCACAAAACTGATAAAAAAACAAAAACATAAGTACACATTTGAAAACTAAAAAAATAAGGATTTTACGTTTGTGTCAGTGTAATAGATTAGATATAAACATTTGCAACTTTAAAACCGCCACAGGTGTTTTTAGTTCCTTGTGCTGATTAGAATGCGTCTCTGGTTGAAGACGGGTGGAGCTATGCTGCCAATTTGGCAGTTTGCTGATATAGCAAGCTACTATACACAAAATAATAAATCATAAAACACATCCCACAACAAATGACAGACATGAGAAGATAATAAAGTCTACAAACACCTGTGTGGGAGGACAGCAGATTTTAAATGTGATTTTTTCTAGCCTATGTTATTATGTGGTTAAAGATTTTTCATAACTGAACTAATATTTCATAACGTTCGTGCACGGACTATTTCAGGTGTTCTCAACCCCCCATGGGCTGGAGGTGCACGTGAGAAGATCTCACAGTGGGACCCGTCCCTTCGGCTGCAACATCTGCAGGAAAACCTTTGGCCATGCCGTCAGTCTGGAACAGCACATGAACGTTCACTCACAGGTACGATGAAACCAGAGAACCATGAAGAAGAGAGAGTTGACTTTGTTCACTCCAATGGACTGATATCTCACAGCAATGGCGGATTGTGGAACCTCGTAAAAGTTTCCGGAAGTTAGATTACTGTAAAATATATTATAAATGTAAATAGTTCCATTTATTGACTACTAATTGTCAAAAATTGCAGTTATGTGTCTGTATTAATCACTTCAAATGTCGCCAAGCACTTCCTGGAACTGTTTTGCATCTACATGAATGACGTGACTATTGAGAAATTTGAACCTCCGTTGGCACGACTCTCTCTTCTAGATGGCTCTGGCTGAAATTAATATTTTTGTCTACAAAGTCCTGCAAAGAAATAAAACTATATGAACTTGTGAAATTCATGTAATTTGGGACTTTGTTTGTGAGGGAAATTTTTAATTGTTGATATTGTTGCTGATGAATTGATGGTTAACCCTTAACCCTTTACCTTTGGTCAGGAGAAAAGCTTTGAGTGTAAGATGTGCGGAAAGACGTTCAAGCGCTCTTCCACCCTTTCTACGCACCTGCTAATCCATTCAGACACAAGGCCATATCCCTGCCAGTACTGTGGCAAGAGATTCCACCAGAAGTCTGATATGAAGAAACATACTTATATACACACTGGTAAGATACACTATGCACACACACACACACACACGTGCGCGCACACGCACACACACAGTACCATAAAGCTAGCTACAGCGTAGGCCTAGATGCAAACTCAAAACTAGCTGCACATAAAATTCTAAACTGCAGCTTGCACACACATACTAAACAACAGCTGTACCTGACAACTCAGTATTAGCTGCACAAACAAACAACTCAACACTAGCAATCTGACAACTCTACCAAAGGTTAAATGCACATTAGAGGTGTGCAGTGGTAAATAGATATGTACTAACTAACCCAATGTCATCTGCCCTGCTACTCTTAAGCTGGAACACATTATACTTGTTCCAAGAGATAATATGCCTGCTGATAAATCACAAAAACGAAATCTAAGCAAATGTGGTTTTGCATATCCAGTTTTCCTACTTCACAGAGACCTGTGTAAAAGTCAGGTGCTCTTACGACGAATGTTTGACAAATCTAAACAATGGGATGATTCTATGCCCCTGGTAGTTTATTTTTATGGCCAATACAGATGGGCTGTGTCAGATGATTTTTGTGTCAGGTAGCACATCTGATTCTGATATGAAACAACACGGTGGTGTATTACATTTCATATTATATACATACTATATACTGTATATCCTTTAATTGTTTTGTTTTGTTTTGTTTTGTTTTTTAGGTGAAAAGCCCCATAAATGCCAAGTGTGTGGCAAGGCCTTCAGCCAAAGCTCCAACCTGATCACCCACAGCAGGAAACATACAGGCTTCAAACCCTTTGGCTGTGAGATGTGTGGAAAAGGCTTCCAGCGCAAGGTGGATCTCCGAAGGCACCATGTGAGCCAACATGGCCTGAAGTGAGGAGGAAATAGCATTGAACAATGTCAACGGATAATGCCAGTTGATGGTAAACGCCGAAGCATAAGGCGATGAGCCAATGTTGATTTTGCCATGCTTATATCTGATGTGTCTTATGAAGGACCGCAGTTACAAACTCAGGCAAATTCAGGCAGTTATGCTCCAGCAAGTAGCTAATAGTGTATAAAGGGGTGACTTACCCGTGCCACTTTTATAATGCAGACACTAGAGACTATCGGAGGATATGATTTTGCCATGTATATATTATACTGTATTGTACATAGTAATAAAAAAAAGGTTGTAATTTTAATGTTTTGTGTAGTTTAATATCCATTTTAAAGGCCTACTGTCACTGTAGCCAAACAACTCTTGAGAAATGTTGACTCAAGAAACACTTTGGCTCTCTCTTATAAGGCTTGAAGAACAAAGTTCCTGGTCCAATAGCAGTTTTAAGACTGGAATAGAGGACGTACTAACTTAAAGCATGCTAATTCATAACATTATGTATTACATATTAAGAGTGGTGAAAAGACAGATTTCCTTCATGCATTTTTTTATTCAAACTAAATCCTGTCAAATGAGGTATATTAGATTATAATATAATATGAATATATGAATATTTATATTATTTACAGTTTTATATTACCATATATATTAATAATTAACTACTCGAAGAAGGAAATATTTTACCATACAAATCAACAATATCATATACTACAAACCGGGAATTCCCTCACCCAAGCATGTTCGTGAATGATGTTTATATGGAAATCATACCAGCTAAAAATAGGAGATTTTTAAATATCCTGCTTGAAATTTATTTGCACTGCTAGATCTTACACATCGATGCAACAGAATACACATATCACTTAATCTTATTATTGACACATTGATGTCCTTATCTGAACTTCATGGTAAAATATATATACACACACACACACACACACACACTATTTGTTTAGTTAGATCCAATGATGAGCTCTCAGTAAATAGTTTTTCTATATTCTCTTCTTTCTCTGTGTTTTCTTCCTGTCAGTCAGGATACAGTGTAACTGTAACTGACTTGGTAGCCTCAAGCCAAAATCTCTTGTGGAACCAGAGATAACTTTGATAATGCAGCATTCAAATATATCCTTGGAACATCATGCAAATGATCTGAACCTGCCACTAAACTCACACAATCCTCTCCAAGAGAAACACTACTGAGGAACATTAGCACAGTGAGGCTGACTTAATTAAGGAATTCAATGATTTTAACAGTGGTCACACTAATTCATCTTTGTGTCTAGGATACAATGCTACATCATTTCCAAAGGTGAACCAATTCTAATCATTGAAAGATCTGAATTACACAAACTGCATAAAAATGTCTTGTTTTACATGTCAGGACGATATGATTTTATCTCCCCCACATATGCGAATGGTATATGTCCGTTGGAAAACAAGGATTAACTGTATATGAGCTTAGGAAAAGGGGACTGACTACTTCACCTAACTGCCACCACCACACCCATTCCCTCTGTAGGATTTACTTTAGCAAAGTGTCTCTCTCTCTCTCTATCTCTCTCACGAAGACTCACCACCTTTCTCAAACACCAGACCTGTTGGGCCATTACTGTAGTGTCTGCTCCGGGCAAATCACATCATTACATAGCTTAAGTAAATCTGATAGATACTGCATACAGTATATTCTGTATATATATATATATATATATATATATATATATATATATTTGCAGACAGCATGGTCGATACGGGATATGTCACGTGTCACAGTACCACAATAACAGAAACACAATAGAAGGACTGGACATTTTTGAAGCTGTGTTAAAACATCTTGTTTAATTCCATGGCCTTTCTTGTGTTGAAACACATCATTACAGTAGATGATTAAGTCACTGAAAGGTGGAGAAAATAAATTACATTAAAAACAGTGGTAGTTGACTGTAGCAAGCTATTTAATAATGTGTTAATGAAGAGATAATATACAAATGAGTGTATAACCAAGAAAAATGTCCACAATTCAATAGATGGTGGTGCTTGGTTTGGTCTGACCAGTGGTAGGAAATCTTGTTGTGCCATTCAATAACACCAGACAAACAAGGGATTAGACATCTTATACGATGCAAATCATTATTATAATATTGACCATATTATTAGTTCAACAAAATAGTTTTGTGCCAGAAAGTCGAACAGTGCAGAAATCAGAGTCTGCATCGGGAATGGGGAGACATGGTTGCTTACTGTCTGGTAAACAAATCTGAGGTCTTTATGCAAATTGTGTTCTTGGCAACAGGGTCCATTGTAATTCTATGGAACAGTTAGCTCTGTGGCATTCTGGTATGGTATTGCAAATCAAAATCCTGCACATGATTGGTGGTAGAAATGTGATCATTATGGGCGGGTTTAAGTGAACAGGACGTGTGTCCTGAAAAGGAGGTGTGTTGCTGGGGATAGCCTGCAGGAAAACTGGCAAAAATATGGAGATCAGAAAAACACACCTGAGTCATAGTTTTATTCAAATACTATTTAAATTAACATGTTTCAAAGTGGGAATACACCCCCCCCTTAAAAAGTATTTAATATAGTTCCCAGAGAGCTAAAAATGATTTATAGATGTATATGGCTGCCCATCCCCTTTTTGTAATTTGCATGACCCTATAACCCATGGCACCCTGTTTGATCTTAGAGGCAGCTGATGTAGCGACAACAAACTACATAACAGGTAATGAGAGGAGCTAATGATGAAAGACGTTCAATCGCATTGGTTTTCTTTCTTTTACAGTATATCGGGAATCCAGAAGCTGTCAGCTAGCCACTTCCCGACCACTCAACTTGTGTCGGAATCAGATACGAAAAACCACAATAACAGAAAAAAAACACTAAAATCTGGTGTATCATGCCAAGCCCATGCAACGTGACAAAAAAATCAAGACAGAAACATCTGCACCTTTTCTTAAATCCAAAACACATCAATCCTCCTTAGACACAACACCCCCCCACCCCTTCACACACACACACATACACGCACGCAAGCATGCATGCACAGAGATGGCCTAATTTGTTTTGCAAATGAGCTCTATGCAAACAGCATTTGGCTTGTGCTCATAGCAGTGCTCTAGGTTGAGGAATAGGTGTTGTACTAAACTAAAAGTGTGAGATCACAGCAATTTATACTTAATCTGTGTTATAACAGGCCTACCTTTATTTACATAAAAACACAATTGGATATATTTCTTTCTTTCAGGGTTCATGTTAATGTTAACTATACGTTTTGACATCAATTGCATTGGTGTGACAAAAAAGTAGTTACTTTTAAAAATGATTAATTATAGCCTAAATACAGAAGTAATACGTTAGCAGTAATAGCCCACTACATTTAAAATAGAAAAAGTAGAAATCGTGGCCTGTAACATGGCAGTGATCCATCAGTATACTAAACCAGGATATTCTAAATAAAAATGCTGTCAGTACATTTCCCGTTTGTGACTGGACACAGGAAATGGGTTTATGATCGTAAGCACAAGTGCCACGAGGCTGATAGGCAGCCATTGCGTGGAGCGAGCTGTGGTTGAGGGTGACAGACAGGCAGTTCTCCCATTGACTGCACATGACATCCACATATGGATATTCCTATTTCTTTCCAACTGACAAAATGTTTTTATAATATCCGCTGCAGGACACTATTGTGGTCTGCTTCACGTTCTTACAATGACAAAAGCCTGACCACGCTGAGAAGGGATGACACCCGAAAGCCTGACAATATATATAAGAGGCTGTAAAGTTAACGGAGTGAAATCTGAAGCAAGCAGACGTTTCAGAGTGAACTCGGTGATGGAGGGGGTATGATAGTGTTATCACAATTACACACACTGTAACGGTTGGAACATGCCAGTAGAGAACCAGGGAGGAGAGGTCAGGCATTAAAATGAGATAGCATGCACACTACAGGCTAATGTGAAAGGACAGGCTATCATTGGTGCATGCTCTCAGAGAAAATTAAGGAGAAGAGAAAATAACACACAAAAAAAAAATGACTAAGATGATTGACAGATCTCAGTCTTTACCACTTTACCACAGCACACAACAGATTTTATATAGCAGCATCCCTATCTCTCAAAACATTTGACTGCAGAGCTCTACTTCTTACAAAATATAATCTGGGCCTTCAAATAGAATGTGTCTAAGTGAGTATAGGCGTGTGTTTGCTGACAAATATGACCCATTTTTTGTCACAAACAAGGTGGAAAACCCAACAGTTAAGCCTTGCACTACCTTCTAGGCATAGCCAAAGAGGACAAACAAGAATAAAAGCAAACACAGTCTCTTTAGTGGTTCTTCAGCTGGGTATTTATTTGCACAATACTGTATCTGGCTACATTAGCATTTTCTTTTTAAGAGGTACCGGTATATGCCTTTATATTTTATTTATATTAATTAAGAAGAAGGCTAAGACAAAGTTAATAATATGACGTTATTAAATAAAAATAAAAATAAAAAGTGCCATAAAATTATTATTCGATGCATCTTGTTTGGCGTAGGTTTGTACTGCCATCTTGTGGATTAACGTTGTTAATGCATGAGAGCTGAATTAAAATTTTTGTTGAATAAATATATATGATAAAAATAATATATGATGCTGTATGTATCCGAGTCTTTAACACACGGATCACTATAATCTATTATAACCTACCAACAAATTAGAAAGGTTCATCTGACGGAACTACAGAGGGGATTTGCGTTTTTACTCGGGATCATTTCGCAGGTGGAACCACATGCTGTGCTTGGAGTGGGAGCTACATCCATGGCTGAAAGCTAGCATCATAGTATTTGCAGGAATTTATCTGTTTTATTACAAATGGCTGATAACAGGGACTATAAACTAAAGTTTACGTTAAAGGAATTGACAATAAGCGAGTCTGAGGAGAACAACGGGCCTTGTAGTTCTGCTAATGTGAAACTTTTAGACAATAAACTTGTTTGTATTGAATATCCAGGGGTTATCAAAAATGTGGACAATATGTTGGCAACTATGGGGGGGGAGGAGGGATTGTCCAAGGTAAGTTTATACGAGTTTTTACGAGCTTATATCTGGTTTACACCGCAATACTGCTAGTGTACGGTATTTTGTATCACAGTACCAATACAATTGCAAATATTGGAAGATCAATTCATTCATTATTTACCTATTTTTATGAATTATCTGACAAAATTTTACAACGCTGCATAGCCTGAAAAAGTTGCTGCTTTATTGTTTTATAATCCCTTTTGATCATTGTACCCATCGTATTTCAAAACCAGCCATGTCTAGTAACTGCTGGTAAAGAGCTAGATATGGGCATACCTATACAATATCTGCTCAATCTGTTCTGTTTCCGACTGTTCCTTATCATTCACAGACATATGCCGACCCCAGTAGGAGAATTGAGCTACGATACCGACCTCAGGACCCTTTCTGCCATTCCCTGTGTGGCAACCGCTTCCCGTCTGCCAACCTCTTACTTAAAGTGCGAAGGAGGGTCCGCAAGAATGACCCCAGGGATGCGCAGATCCACATGGAATTACTTGGTGTCATTGGAACAACGTACAAGTTTCAAGGTTTCAATCCATTTTACATTTAGACCGTTCAGTACAGAGGAATCATCTAAGCAAGTGAATTATCCTACATGATCCCTATGGACAGACAGACAGACAGACAGAAAAACCATTAAAGCCTACAAACATAAATAATAAAACATTTTAGCCAACAAACATAAACAATGTTAAAGCAAATATTGCCATTTCAGATTTAGTGTAATATACATGAATGCATTTCTGAACAGAAAATTCAGTTGGTGAAGTAAATAATAAGAACAGAATATATTTATAGATATGATAATTTTTTTTTAAAGAAACTAATCTACCCAGATGTCAACATGTTTTGCAATATATAAAATAACCAGTGTACCTTTACAAAGCATTACTATTGATATAGTTTTATGTTTATTTATTCTTTACTCATTTTAGGGATGGCAGATTTTCAGTACTTGGCGGTGAATTCAGAAAATGGAAAACACACATCCTTGTATGACAAAATTATCCTGCGCAAGTCTTCCAATCAGCAGTTCTTTGAGCAGCCCATGCCATACTTCCTTCCTCCATCCATCTTTTCTCGACTCGACTGCCCGGTGGACTACTTCTACCGCCCGGACATCCATCACACGTGGGCTTGCCATTTACTACTCACGCTACCTATCTAATTAGTAGCTAGCTAATAGATAATGTGAATACATATCCCTTTCCTGTATATAGATTATGCTTGTGCTCCTAAAATGTTAAGCGGCATCAGTTAACATTAAACGGAAATAGGTAGTTACTAAACACATCATTCTTAGCTTATATTCACAAAAACGTTACTGCCAGAGCCATGTAGAAAGAGAGTCGCTCCAACTCCGTTCACTCCAATGGGATGTTTTTTTTTTCCCAACAGCAATGGTGGACTGTGGAACATCACAACAGTTCCTGGAAGTTAGCCTCAAATACTAAAAATGCCCTATAAATTATATTGTATATGTAAGCCAATACCAATTTTTTACAAATTAACAATATGTATGTAGATGTGTATCTGTATTCATCGATTCACCACCAAGCCCTTCCTGGAACAGTGTTTGCCTCTCCGTGAACCATGTAACTGTAGAAAATGTTGAAAGTCCATTGGTGCGACTCTCTCTGCATGGCTCAAGTTACAACCATTTTGCTTACCCTAAATTGCATTGCTAATTGTCATGTCTGTCTATGCTACCTTTTTAACATCAAACAAAGTTAGTTAGGTGTGTGACATTTGTTTCCTATGCAGCATGCCAGCACTCGGCACCAAGGAGAACATCATTTGTTTGAATCGCGCACGGCGGCCGCACAATGCCATCTTCATCAGCTTCACAGACGCCACTGTGCCCGCTGAGAGCCTCGAGGCTGCAAGAGTCAACTGGGAAAGGGCCTGTTCTAAAGAGGGCGACAAAGAGGTTGCCGAGCACATGAGGAAGGTGAGCGTATGGTGCAGTCGGTGTTTGAACTACGTCATTTGGCTAACGCTTTTCACTCTTGCAGTGCTATAAAGTGTTGCAAGAAGCAGATACGTGTTAGCCATCTTGCTCAAGGATGCGTATGCGGGCAGGCCAACTTCAGGGGTCCAACCCACGACCTTCCGGGTTGGGAGTCGATAGCTCAGATGACTATTCACTTTACTGGCCACGGAAAAACACCTGTATTTTGCAAATTCACTCAAATTTGCATGTATTACTGGTGATACCATATTGCAAAAAAAAATATATCTTAAACCTTTTCAAATGACTATTTCATGGTGATTAGACCCTTAACAATAATTCTGCTATACGTTATTGAAAAAAACGAAATGCTCTGTCCTAAAATGCTTGTTGAATTGCATAATATGTATTACCAGTATACATTGTGTGTTTGGTTTCTGTGTGATATTGGCTATTACTTCACGACTGTTATTTCTTGCTTTGTCATGTATGGCTATGTTGTTGTAATTGTCTGCACTTTCCATTGGCACACTGCTCGTCTAAAGCAAACATTAGTGTTTTTTGTCCCCCCTTGACACAGAGCTTGTTTAAAAATGTTACATAATGTCATGCCCAGAAAAACAAATATTCTTGTGTCTCTTATCTCAAAACAAACATTTTGTGCCTAGATGTTTGAGAGCCGGCCCATCTGGTCACGAAACGGAGTCAAGGCCAATATAGATGTCCACCCCGAAAAGCTAAAACTGCTACTGCCTGTGTTTGCCTACTATATGGTGAGCTGAATGAAAGTAACCTCTCTCGTCTACAAAATACAGTGCACGTTGTGTCAGTTGTGTCAATGACATAAGCAGAAATCTGTGTGTACTTTATTATGGAATTAATTAAAAAATGTAGCACTTTATCCATCTTACCTAAAGTAGACTTGGTGTCTTGGCAAACAAAAGCTAGTAACTGAAGACTCACATGTTTGAGTTTAATGTGATTGTACAGTTGTACAGTAGCAGCCAAGTTAGCAGGCCTAACATTAGTTCCAGCTGCATATGCTGACATGGTCTTGCTCTGTCTAGGTGACAGGGCCCTGGAGAAGTCTGTGGGTCAGGCTGGGCTATGATCCCCGTCAGCACCCAGAAGCCAAGAAATACCAGATGCTGGACTTCCGGCTCCGGTACAGTACCAAGCACGGTAAGGGCGTGTGTGTGTGTATATATATATATATATATATATATATATATATAACTCTGGTACAGTACCAAGCACGGTAAGGGCTTGTATATATATATATATATATATATAACTCTGGTACAGTACCAAGCACGATAAGGGCTTGTATATATATAACTCTGGTACAGTACCAAGCACGATAAGGGCTTGTGTGTATATATATATATATATAACTCTGGTACAGTACCAAGCACGATAAGGGCTTGTACATTGTAAGCTAATTGTAAGATAATACACGTTTAGTCAAATTCACCAAATATCTCCTCACATTTCACTCTTACCGTTCTCTGTGCATAGAAAGAATCTGGTACTTCCGCACAGCCCAGGATCCGTAAATAGGAAGATAAACAAAGTGGTGCAGACCGCTCTCATCAACAAAGCTAGTAGAACTACGCTTTGCTTCACAGTGCGTTTCAATGTGTGAGGCGTTGTTGCAGCGGGAGTTTTGATTTGAGCTCAAACTTGGCAAGCGTTCTCAAGAATAACTTGAGAAACACTTTTTGTTATACAGTACCTTAACAATGCATAACAGACTCCCTGCATTACATAGAAATATTGCCATGAAACAATAGCAGATACATAATTTATTTCATTTAATAAAATGATTATTTTCTTTTTTTGTTTTTAAAATGTTCCCAGGATATTCTATGAGTGACATGCCAGTGAAGGCCAAGAGGAGCTCGATGGTCTACAGTCTGCCTACCACTATAAATAAAGCAGGTTAGTGACGGGGGAGAAGCACAAGTGTTTGACCGTCTGGTTCAATACAACTGACATGAGATAGAATGTACATGAATTAGATATCAAAATGCCTAATCACAAATGATAGGTGATGATGAGCAGTTGAAAATTGGGCCTCAACTGAAAATCCATTTAAAATATAGTATAAATGGTCGAGTGTTGGGCAAGTTACTCAGGAATTGTAATAAATTACTAGTTACGCCTTCAAAAAGTAATAATATTACTTTACTTATTACTGGCTATTAAAAGTAATTAGTTACATTAATAGTTGCATTACTATATTGCTTTCACAATCACTACCCTGTCTCGCCCCTTCCAAAAAATGACAACCTGTGTAGCCAGCTCATTTTAGAATTGAATCCTTTTTATTGGAACAATAATGAACCTTAGGAGTCAACAATCAGCCAAAGTGAAAACATTGCAGCCTCTCAAACCAAATTATTGACAGGCTGGTTCAATTAGCCTACCCCAGAGCCATGGAAATAAGAGTTATGCCAATGGAAGTTCGAAATTGTCACGTTTCATCGAGAGGCAAAACCTATGGCATATATTGTTCCAGCAAGTGCTTGGTGGGCGATTTGAATATATATTCAAATTGGTACATCAAAACAGACGTATAACTTAATTTTTTGGTAATAGTCAATAAATGCACCGATTTGCATTTAAAATATAATTTATAGGGTACTTTTAGTACTTAAGCTAACTTCCAGGAACTATTTTGAGGCTCCGTTGCTGTGAAAAAAACGGTCCATTGGAGTGAACGGAGATGACGCAACTCTCTCCTTACATGGCTCTGGCCTACCCTAAGTTTACTAGGACCAGATATCACGTTCTTAAGTAATAGTAATATTATTACTGTTTTGGAAATAGTAATTAGTTACACTACTAGTTACTGAAAAAACTAATAATATTACAGTAACTAGTTACTGCCCAACACTGGTGGCCGAGCACCTGGACATGTTTTGCTTTCCAGTTCCACAGGCAGCTTCTGTGAGTGAACTTCCATCTCAGGAAGGCCCAAGCATCAGCAGACAGCCCATCAGCATCAGATATCAGCTGAAGGTCAGTGACGGATGCCGCCCATTGTTGTTTAAGCCGTACGTCAGTTAAATCAAGTACAGCAGAATGTATGAAGTCCAACCTATTTGAGCGCAGGACACAGTGATTAATGGCTATAATAGTCTCTAGCAAAGAGCTAAGGATGAGTCATCTTCGTGTAGAGCATAGTCAGACTTTGACTTTTGCATAATGCAAGACCGAGTACTTTCTGATAAAGTATAGTAATTGTTCACCTTACTCCTGAAACGTTCTCTCTAGGAGTCCTCCTACATCTTCAGGGAGAACATGCTGCCCCCTCACAGACAAATGTTTTACCAGCTCTGTGATTTAGAGGTGGAAAGGTATGACGACAACATTGCATTACAGTGTTTACAATTATAGACCTCGCCAGTCGTGTCGTCACGTTTCACAGTTCACACAGACAGACATAGCTGCGTTCTTACTAATGTACGTCGCTACGGTAACGTCACAGTCCCTCGAGTGATCTGCACCGGGTGAAGTGTCTTATATGTGCTGGAGCAATATCAAAATGCTTACTTGGACTATACTCAGCGGTCTCGAAATATGGAAACACCAGTAGTTTCCAGTGGGAATATGTGCCTTTGACAAAACCGGCAAGTATGACTTAATCACAAGACAGTAGTATCGAAAAAACGCCATTCATTTTTCTAATGGGGAAAAAAAAACGCTTAGACCCAGAAGTCCATATATGGGCATAATGACATATGACTGGCGAGGTCAATGGTCAATAAAGAGTACCTGAAAACGGCAATGACTATTCCTGCTGCATATGTGCTAGTCCAATGCCGTTTTTCACATTTACGCAGAACTATGGTGCGTCTTTGTGTGAAAGTACACACGTGGTTTAATGGTAAATTGAGATGGAATACTAATTGTGCTCAGGTCAGGTAAAATGTGCTGAATACCTAATAGGATTAAATAATAAAGTGTTTTGGGTCCCTCCAGTGTACAGTGTGTGCATATAAGTCAATCATTCTGTGTCTAGTATACAGAAAGTGATCCATCGCAATGACGGGGAAGAGAAGCATTGCGACGAGAGGGATGGCTGGTGTCTGCCCCGCACCACTGACGAGCTCAGAGACATCATATCAGCCATGATTAAGAAACACATGCGCACTTTGAGACCAAGTAAGGCACATTCTGCCATGTATACGGTTCGGTTATTCACAAAATATCTAATTTCTGAGCCAAAAGGGATCATGGATTTTCAGTTTCAATCACAGTTAAACACAACAGCAAATCCACTTTAAAAGACTATTATACGATAACTAACCAGGACAGCCAGATATGATTTACAGTATTCCCACTGTAGGGTGTAGTGGGAATCACTGTTGGTACCTGCTGAATAATTGACAGCGAATTAATTTTAATTAAGCATTTTTCTTTTTCCATGTTTTGTATTATACTTTTCAGTTAAATTTGTTTTTAATTTTATATTTGCATAGACATTAACAATGTATTACTCCATAAGAACTCACTGTGACAACACAGTTGTTTGTAATAGTGGATGTTACTATCATATTTGTTTTTATGGTTTGTTACGTATATGTCATGTTTCTCACAATTTTATGTATTTCTTATGTGTGTTCATAAAAGCGCAAACCAAAATATACCAAATGGAATATGCTGTCTCTTGTAATATTTCTAAAATTACATTAAATAATTATATTTTATTGAACAGAAATATGTAATGCATGTAAATGTTGCCACTGAGAAACACATTTGCACAATCAAGACCGAATTTGTGTGTTAAATGTATTTTTAGTGTGTTTCATGTTGAATTAGGTTGGTTTGTACAACGCGTAGAGGGCTTAAACCGTATATTGTCTAATCAGTCAAGTTACACCTGTCTGCTTCACTGAGCCTTAAACTGGTTGTAGAACTCATGTGTTCTTACCTTTCAGCACTTCCTGAAAACCCAGTGAGACGCAGGCGCTGTCGAAGACAAAATATGAACCTAAATGATGAAGAGGAGGAAGACGATGACGACGAAGATGATGAGGATGAATTCCAGCCATCTGAGGGAAGTGAAAATGAGATGGAGACTGAGATGTTGGACTACATGTAAAAATGAACAGATCTGTTAATGCTGAAATAAGTTTGTTTTAATAAGCCTTGTTGTAAAATGTTTTCTAACTACAGCACTTTTAATGTTCAACTGTAAATAAAATGTAGTACATTTATACATAAACTGTTGTCAGTTAACTGTGTTAAAGTGTTAAAATAAAGTATATGTAGGCCAATTTGATTTCTCTCAGATCTTCAGTGCCCCAGGTTCAAAATCACTGAGAGAGAGTGACACAATCAGTGTGTTGTTCTTTTGGTTTTAAACTCTTCTGAAGGAATGCATCTCCAGTTGTGTCAAGCAACCTTGCCATTTTTAGAGCGAGTTGGACATTACACAAATCAAACACTTGACATTGACTGAGAGTCTTGCTTCAGTAGGTGTTTACTGCATTATTGCGCTATTCAAATTCCACTTCCACTAATGTTCAGTGCCACGTCATTATTCGTTCTAAGCGTTTGCATTAGCATTGATAGGCTAAATCAATTACTGTTTGGCGTGGCTTATTTGTTTAATACATAATAAATGACATAAACAAAGAAGCAATTTGCGCACAATGTGCAGCCAATAGAGACCAATTATTATTATACTATTAACACTATACTATTAATGGTGGTCATTTTGACCTTTTAAAAAAAGTTGCAATATAATAGCTATGTTGAAATAAATCCCATGTAGCTGTAGAACCCTGACATTTCCTAAAATTGTATATACTTCATTTTAACATTGTTATTTTATAAAAAATTACAAAACACCTGTGATGGTTAAAATGATTCTGGGGCATAGGCCTAATGTATATGCTCCAAAATGAATGAATGTTTTGACATTCATTGTGTTCTAATGAACGTTTTACATTCATTATAATTCAAATGTAATGTACTGATGTTTATTATTACCTATCGTAACATTACAGGTCCATTTATTCTTCAAATAAATAATAGTTTGAGCAGTCAAAATGACTGTTTAAGGCCATTCTAGCAGTACTTGCAATTCCGGTAGTTCTACAGGTAGTATATAAATATAGTATATATATAATATACAGGCATAGGAGCAGAAAGTATGAATAACAACACATATCCTCCATATGCATGTTAAGGGAGGGGTATATTGCCTTCACTTGAGAATATGGGAGGGGTAATCTGTATAAAAGCCTATGGAATCTACGCTGTTTGGCTGCAGTGATGAAGACACTCGGAATATTCGTTTTTATTGACCTTTTACTGGGAACAGTCTCGGCAACATCAGTGTACTTTTACTTAATTAATACACATACTGTTTTCAGTTGATTCAATTAATTGATTATGGGGTTATGGCAGCGTGTGATTTGAATTCCACATTGGCAGCTGTATAAACTTGGCAGATGTTGGCTTACTTATGCAACTTACAAAATAGAACAGTACAGTATGTTGCCTAGTCTGGTTGAAAGGATCAAATAAGACAAATCTGAAGTTGAATATACATGTTATTCTTGATGTAATTGCTTCTAAAGTAAGATTAGACATTGATTATGTTTTGAATTAAGTTTGAATCAATTGCTTTATGAAATATATCACCTGCAACGTTAAACAAATATTCTTAAATTTTTCCTTTAAAATATATATTGTATTTAATAAGAGCTAGAACCATTTTTACTCATTCCACTATCAAATAGCGTTCATTTCATATAGACTTTTTCATGTTCTTTTTAAAACTTATTTATCATCTACTTTTTTTTGGGAAATGGTACTGTATATATATTTTTATCAATAGCCTTGTGTCAGTCAAGTGTACTTTATGAGCATGTATTTTATTCATGTAATTGTTATGTTTTAAGCCTAAAATAAGATAAAGCAACAAGATACACATTTAAGTAGAGCAATATTCTACAGTATATCGGACACTTGCAGTTATTAATAAGCTGTTAAATTGGGTTAGATGTGTACAATAATGATATAGATTGCAAGATTGCAGAAACCCAGTTTAATTGTCTTTGATTATATCTCTGACTTGTAGCATATAGTGAAATGAGGTGACATTAAGTAATGCCAAAAAAGGAAGGTCCAGAGCCCTGGTCAGGTGTTGTGCATGGGTGGGGTCTCCTGTATAAAAGACCTGTGGGGAATAATCTTAGACCCGTTCAGTCAACATGGGCGTACTGGGTCTTGTGGCAGCTGTAGCTGTCGTCCTTTTGGAGACAGTCTCTGCGGCTTCTGTGAGTTTTTCATTTAGTCAGCGGCATCCGCAGTAGCTCTATTTTGCATACTGTATAATATGTGGCAAATTATGAAATTAGACTATACCTTATGACTATATGACTATACCTGTAAGTATTGTATAGTATTAGCCACAAAATGCATTCAAGATGGTAATATGCAGACACAGCAAGTCACTTACAGGAGAGGTCAAATCAGACAATCGTCTCTCATCCATCTTGGATAGCAGATAATTTCAATCCATGATACAAAAAAGTAATGGATAGGTTTAAGACGTTAAGCCGTTACATGAAACTTGAGTAATGTTTCCACTTGTAGCTAGGTGTGGTGTACACCGAGGGAGGAATGGTGCAGGGAAAAAACATTCGTCTTGGACTCTTTCGGCACATGGACATCTTTAAGGGAGTTCCCTTCGGTGATATTCCCGGACGGTTTGAGAAACCCAAGCGACACCCTGGCTGGGACGGTGGGTAGACCTTCCAACGAGCAAGCAATTCTGTCTGCATATTTAACTCCTGAATAAATAGTTCTAAATCAATATAGTCAATAGTCTATTATGCACTCCAATCCACCTACATATCAGATTACTGAAGAAATTTTTAGGGTTGCATTTGATTTTATTTGTGCTTAAAAAATAGATTTTGCCGTTGGTATGTTTTTAGGTGTTCTGAAGGCCACTGAATACAGGAAAAGGTGTCTTCAGCTGAACCTACTCATGACTGACACCCGCGGTAGCGAGGACTGCCTGTACCTCAACATCTGGGTTCCACATGGTAGCAAAGGTCAAGACAGATGTTGAACTCAGAAAGAAAATCCTTAATGCAGATGACTTAACGCTGCAAAACTATCCTTTTCATGCTGTATGCTCTTGTTTTCACTGTGGTTCTGCGCAGTTTCCACCAATCTACCGGTCATGGTGTGGATCTATGGTGGAGGGTTTCTGCTCGGAGGCTCTATGGGCGCCAACTTCATGGATAATTACCTGTACAGCGGACAGGAAGTGGCGGACAGGGGCAATGTTATTGTCGTGACTGTGGGGTACCGCGTGGGAACCCTGGGTTTCCTCAGCACCGGAGATACTGACATCCCTGGTAGGTGTCCATCTATTTGTCCGTCCATCCATCCATCCATCCATCCATCCATCCATCTTTAATAAAAGGATTGTTGCACATCACAGTTGTGTTTGGTTGCTGACAGGAAACTTTGGACTGTGGGACCAGCAAGCTGCCATCGCCTGGGTTCACAGAAACATCCGTGCGTTTGGAGGCGACCCCAACAACCTCACCGTCTTCGGAGAGTCTGCTGGTGCCGCCAGTGTCAACTTCCAGGTACGGCATCTACTTGATCACATATAAGATCACTGCACGTGTAATGCCTGAGAGCGCGAGAGAGAGAGAGAGAGAGAGAGAGAGAGAGAGAGAGAGAGAGAGAATGACACACACTGATGTGAGATTTCCATCTGCATCTCTGAAAACAGACTCTCACCCCGCACAACAAAGGACTGATTAAGAGAGCCATCTCCCAGAGCGGGGTTGCCCTGTGCCCTTGGGCAATCAACAAAACCCCACGCAGGTTTGCAGAAGAGGTATGTCAAGGGAATAATGTCTATTTCACATATTACGTCTCCCGTGTATGTGACTTGCTATTAGCTAACTTGTTGCCTTACCTTCCATCTCCAGGTTGCCCTGAAAGTCAGCTGCCCCACTGATGAGAGAATGGCAGCCTGTTTGAAGATGACGGACCCTGTCGCCCTCACCATGGCTGGCACACTCAGTTTGTCCAGCTCAGCTGACAGTAGGTCCTTCTCAGTCTGTGTATTTTGCGGCCAACCGATTTTCATTCATAAGAACATTTACAGAACTCAGAAAATAGGTTGTTTTTTCATTTATTCAAACAGAAAACAAGTCGTTTTCATGTTTTTGCTTTCCTATTTATTAACGGTAATTGTGATTGTTTTTTGTCATTTCCAAACAAATATCGGTTGGCCGCAAAGTCACGGACCCTTCTCTCACAGACTTTAACCGATGATCGGAGGTGGCTAACATCAAAATCATAAGCGGCTACTGTAATGAATAAGTCAAGTGTTTAAGCACGGATGCCAGGCTACAGTAGATGCTTTTGGATACATGCAGTTTTTTAGTAATTTATTTTGTACAGTGCCTCATGTATCTATATATTTATATTTAGTAAATGTCAGTATACAATGTACAATTGTATCCTCTAGTCACATACTGTACAGTACATTTGATGATGTATGATTGCTTGATGATGACTCCTTTCGTGTAAAGAAATATGTATTAATGTTTTTATTATATAGATATATTTTGTGTTATATATATATATATATATATATATATATATATATATATATATATGTATGTATATGTAAACAGTTTATTAGA
>JAODTR010087024.1:0-14286 GCA_025399935.1 Amblyopsis rosae | reverse complement strand
TATATTTGGGGCATGTCTAAGATCCTCTGGTAATTTATTCCAAATGTGGACAGCATAAGTGCTAAACGCAGCTTCTCAGCTTTATGAAGCTTGGTAGCCTATATTTTTCAGCAGCTGACAGCTTGGATGGTTTGCCATGGCTGCACTAGTTTGCTAACATTAGCTGGCTTATTCAGAGTAATTTGGTTGTATTTACTTTCCCGGTACTAAAATCGTGGATAAACTGCGTGACACTGGAAGTTGGATGCCTTGCTACAGTATTTGGATTATCTGAAGACGCCTTGCTATTTTGATTATTACCATAGATATGCTAGTAAATTACGGTACGGTACTGCTAGTAAATTACGGTACGGTACTAAATTTTCCCGGAGCAGATAGGAACCATTATGACTCCTGAAACGTCCTATTAATATCGCTAAAATATTATTTGTTTGTTTCCTGTATTATTTTTAAGCCTATCAATATTTTCCCTCTGCGGTATTCCATTGTAGCCTGCTGCCAATGCCTCCTGCCAGTTGTAGGCAAATGTGATCTAAGCACTGTTAACGTGTTTAACGTAGCTGTGTCCCCCGTTTTATACTTTACAGCAAATTTTACACCCTTATATTTTGAAAATGGAACAATACCCAAAAGTTGATGTTAATATAAAACTCAATTTTGATAAAAATGCAGATACGATGCAAAACTTTGGACGGCAGAACTAGTGAAGGTGCTGGGTAATACTGTTTTTTGGTTACCGGTTTACCGGTAAATTATATTTCTGGGATGAGTTAAATGATTGACTTCTGATGACAGGTGACAGTGAAGCACTAAAGCAGCAGATGTTTCAGACCTGTTTGTAATGGATCAAAACACCACTAAAGACCATGTATTACAGCTCTCTATCTTCTTACTGTCCTCACTCGCTTGACCGATTTACCGACAACGAATTTGCATTTTTTGCGCACGGTTAATAATATCAATATGAGTGTGATTTTGTACCTTGCCCAAGTCTTTTGTGCTGGCTGGATGGAGCCAATACCTGGCTCCACTAGTTGCTCCATGTAGGATCTGGCTTTGTTTAGCCAGGCTTGATAGAGCCCAGATGGGCTTCCTCTGACTCCCCTCTCCTCTCCAAGTTCACAGAGTCTGGAGCACCAATTCCAGGGACTGATCTGAGCCAGGCTAGCCTAGGCAGGGCTGGTCTGATCCTCTTTAGGTGGGCAAACATGGAGTTCCAGAAGTTGATTAGAGGCAGAGAAGGGAACGACAGATTGATTGATGTGCCATCATCAAAAAAACGAAAATGTTTTATTGCTATAATTTATTGGAGCTGGATATAGGTGTGTGCAAAGCAATATCTTAAATGTGTCTGACAGATGGTGTAATTAATAACAAATATTTGATCAAAACAAATTAATACCCACAGAAGGCCAGTCTACGACACATTTCACCCCAGTATAGATCAAATCCCTCCAGAAACCTAAAATGTAATTCCTTTAAGACTTCAAAAGACCTCTCTCATTCTAGATTGGTTGGTAACAGTATTTGCCCTCAAGTTAGTCTCACAAGGAAGTCAGATTAAGGCTTTCCCCAGAATAGAGCGGGTGGGGCCCTAGAGGGGAGAAAGGGAGAAAGAATAACCCTTGAGCACCATCCGTCTATTCTCCAAGAAAAAATACCCCATGGGGTAATAGCTTCCATGTGCAGACTGCAACGTCCCCCCCACTCTCCACAAACTCTAATAACAACATGGAAAGGATAATTGTGTTATTGCGTTGCATGTCATAATCTTTAAAGAATAACATTATAGGTTGTCTGGGAGATGCTCTTGTGGTCTACACTCCATCAGGGCTGCCTATAGATTTGTCCCCAGAGGAACATCCCCCCCCCCCGTGTTAAATGCATATACTTCTTTGTGAATACTGTATGCTACACATACTGTACTGAATATAATGAATATACAGCTACTACTGTACATCGTGTCATTTTGTGGGACTCATAACCCAACAGATTCTTGATTAGATTTTATTATTATTGTTAATGGTTTTGGCAAGATACAATATGTCTGTTGCATAACTGTATATAAATGGAAAAATTCTCCACAGTCACCAACCAGCTTTGTTAGACCTCAAAACCACTTGATCTGGTGTGCCATAATTATGTGCACGGCCTTTACTGTTCAATGTGGACATTACCATATAGGTTCTCTTAATAGAGTTACATTGCACACATTTCTGAGAATGTATGACACAAAAAGAGTTTAACCTACAAAACGGCTACAAGAAAGCAAAAAAATCAATTTCCATCACACATCATATAAGTCACTGCCTCAATGACTTCTATGATAAAACAAAAAGGCTGTTAGTCCATGGACACAACTACAATACAAATACAGATAGTGAAATATTTGTAATATATACACCACCCTTGAAACGTATACACAAGACTTCAGACAGATTTGATTCCTTTTGAATGACGTCCAAATAAAACGGAAACACACCCCATACTGATTCTCCAAGTCCTGATAATCTGCCCAGCCTAGCATTTTGCCACAGGCTGCAGTCAGCTGTCAGTATTAACCATGCACTATTGATACCAGAAAAGGCATTACACACACAGAACTCATAGTGAAAGGAACACATTTACCAAGGACAAAATCAAACTCCTCACACTGTCTGTAGGGACATGTGCACAGGTTTAAACACCTTCAAATATGCAGATATGTTCTATTAAGGATGTCTGATTACCCATGCCTGCCACTGAGAGGGCCATGAGGAGCCCACTGCATTGCTTTAATAGCCAGTGGGCTCAACAAATAAGTAGAGGAGCACCACAGCCGACAGTAATCCTGTTTAGCATGGCCTGAGGCTGAAGGTATGCTGGCATGCAAGATGTGCTTACCCGAAAAACACTTGCTTGCTTACTTACTATTGTTTAAAATCATACATTAATTATACATGATTCCATCTTGGGGGAAATGTATGCGGTGAAACACTGAAGTCTGAATATTAGTAGGTCAAGGTGGAATTTGACATTCCATGACTACAAAATGCTAAGGACAAATCAAGGCTAAGTTAGAACCACATTATACACTGGGGTTGAAACGGAGAAACAATAATTGCATGCACATGGTGACAGACATCGATTTTGTTTGTGTATGTGTGTCTAAGCACATGCATGTGTGTTTTTACTTTATGAAACTAAACTATCGACCTTGTTTTTAAAGAGCGATCATTAAAGAAGCATAACTTTGTTACTAGATGGGTTTCTAAAAGCACATTCATTTTAGGTCTTGATGGGAACCATATCTTTATTCTTTCCTGCCAACTCTGTTGGGTCCTTACTTGCATAATGTATTATCTGCATGTCCCTTGTCTCAAACAAATACTAATATGATTGTATTATTCAACATGAACCAAGAAAGTAGAACTGGATTTGGCATTGTTGCCTTGATGGGGGCAACCTTATAGTCAGTTTATTATTTTGCTGGATTTCATCATAACAAAAGGATTGTTGTTCTTGTTGTCACTTCATTATATGTCTTAATAAAGCCACTGTCCAGCCAAAAAGCCAGACGTCAATGTAGTTGACTTCTTCCTCATCATTTCAAAATTTCATATTTCGTATTAAAGCATGAAACATAAAATACATTAAATGAGAACTTACTATACTACCAACAGAGCTGAAAATCAGCTTTGTACAGTAGATTGCTATGAGAAAATGTTTTGAGACATTCACTTATTGAGAAAAAAGTAACAAATATACTGTATAATGTATAAAATAATATAAAATACAAATGTGTGTTTGGATTCCCGTCTATGGGTTAAATTTATGAAGGTATTTTTGGTGCTAAACCCCTGAGCATCTATGAATTTGTAGTCAGAGATAAATGCTTTACTGTACTTGTTGAAAACCTCTACAAGAACAACACAACAGTTACACTTTCTCAAATTCTCAATTGCAAATTCACAAATTCAGGAAGTCATACGCTCACATTTTTGCTACATATAACGCAGTTACAAATGGTGCAAAACACATTCCAACACACAAATAAAAACATTTTACTTGTAGATAATTGTTTTCTCTCCCATCAACACAACAGTTAGGCTACACTTTGTTCAATTCTCTATTAGGTGCACAAATCTTTACACAAACACAAGTCAATAACCACAACTGCTTGAATCTCAAATGCTGCAAGTGGAAAGTTCAGCATGCCTCAATTCTGCACCAAATGCTATAAGTACACAAATCACTTGCAAAATTCACCATATTTCTCACACAAACTTGCTGCAGACAATTTGTGTACTTGTAGCCAATCACACTCTATTTTGTTTATACGAAGCTCTTAAAGTTATTCTTTTTAACCTCGAGCTCAAATCAAAACAGTATTGCTCCTTGGTCCTCTGCAGCAGGTCTCACACTTAAAAAATGCATTGTGAAGCAAAGCGTAGTGCTCTGGCTATGTTGATACGATACTATGTGATACACATTTAGCTTGCAATAGCTGACAAAACCTTTAACTAATCAGGGTGCGGGGAAAGAGTCGTCTTATTGAGACCACATGCGCCCAAACGACCTCCTTTGATTGGCCAAAATGGTTCTGAACAGTGCCCGCCCCTGGCCTACAGATCTATGTTTCAAGTAAACATTGCGTGTTACAAGTACACAAATCACTTTTGCTCCACTTGTATCACAATATTTGGTGCAGAATTGAGGCACACGGGAACTTCTCATTTGTGATAGAAAAAACTGCGTTTGAGACTCGTAGCGGCAGATTCAAGCAGCTGTAGTTGTTGACTTCTTCCGACTTCACAATTTTGATGCGGATGTGTGAATGTGTTTTTCACCATTTGTAACCGCGTTATATGTAGCAAAAATGTGAGCGTATGAGTTTCTGAATTCGTAATTTGTAGATTAAGATTTGTGCACCTGCAATTGAGAATTTGAGACGATGTAACTGTTGTGTTGTTCTTGTAGGAGAGCAACTACTAAAGCATTTATTTCTGTGACTTCAAATTTACTGACACATATACATACGCATATTTTCTACAACTACACCTTGACTGTCACAGGTGCTCAGATGTTTTGCACCAATAATACCTTCATATACTGTTGTACAGGTGGAGTCAGTGATTGTAAGATAATATAATTTGTGAAATTCAGTGAATATCTCCTTATATTCTGCCAGCTGTCCATTCTGTGTGTTCTGAAAAAATAATCCTGTTTTTCTACACAGCCCTGACTGTAAATAAGAACACAAAGAGGTGCAGATTGCACCACACAGCAATATCCCAGTCTTGGCATATGCATTTCCAATGTGGGGGTGAAGCTTCTGGGGAGGACCCTATGGCAAGAAACAAAAAGGTGTCTATAATGACAGACTGTACCTTGCCCTTGTAGTCTTGACCTAATGTACACAATGAGTAAATTTGTAGCTACAAGGCTGTCAACACCACCCCTCACACATACTCACTCAGCATTCTGTCTCTCACCATGCCACTCATCACTGATATTCTATACCTTCTCCCCATCTATCTGTCTCTCTCTTCCCCTCTCACCCGTAACTGTGCTTCATGTAATGCCATGGATCTGTTCACAAACTGGACAGGAATAACGGTGCCCACTGCACAACAGAGACTGTTAATCTAGAATCAGAAAACTATCTTTCTCTCTATTTACGGGTGTGCTGGGGATATCTGTGGTTACATGAAGTATGTTCATTCTGACTGACCTCTACCGGACTGACCTCTGGCCGACCAATTAGGTGAGGGGACAGAGCAGGTAATGCAGCACAGAATATTTGGCACAGACAGCAGTTTTGGAGATTGCAGGCAATGAGGTTGTGAGGATAGGCTTCTCCAGGTGCAATGTCACTCTCGTAAGATAACAATGGAATTATTGGAGCTTCCTTAGCGACCAACCTGACTCCAAATTCCATCTGCAGGAGAGAAGAATAGAAGCAGTATTGTTCTGTCGCTGCTCCAAAGCCAATGCGGTATGCTAGCCTGCCCTGTGCAGTTTTCTGACAGATATGTAATTTACTTAGAGCCAACAACCACAGAAAGGCCATTCGCCTTCTGTTAATTTAGTTTGTTTCACAATGTATCTCTTACCACCTCTATTCCTTTCATCTCTAACCAACTCCCTCTTTATTCCTTTTTACAGTGTGACTGGTTTAACACACCCCAGCCAAGGTCATGCAATGTCCAGCATTTACTGATGACATTCAAAGCAGCTAGAAACATGACTCCCCCCCACCCCCCACTCACACACAGCCACTAATAACACAGGCAGTATAAATGAACACCCACTGATACAACACACTCCCAAACCTTTAGAATATACTGTACTTCACAGGCTTTCTAACAGGTAGAGTCTTAAGAGTATTAAGAGGTCTGTCTAAACCCAGATGTTACTGTAAAAAAGGATTGTTTTTATACATAAATGAGATCATGTTATAAAAGCAGCTAGATATGATGGGTGGAACATTTGAGTGAATTAGGAATGGCACCCGTCCAAAGTTTCTGATGTGTGAATCAGTGGAGCTTGAATCTCAAGAGTTCAAACAAGTTCAAACAAAAATTAAGACGGAGTGCAAACATACCACTGCGTCTTTACAGTGAAAACTCAAACAAATACTGTATGATATACTGCCCTGTATCTTTCATCAGGCATAATGGCATTCACTGTGAATATGAAGTGAGCATTTCGCAGATAGCGGCTAAATCCATGCCCTGTGCCTGCACATGCACTGTATGCTGAGCAGCAACACCCTGCCCCTTGCTTCCATGCAACAAACCTGCTAACATGCAGCTAAATACAATCAGGTTCTCTCTCTCTCTCTCTCTCTATTAATGGAGCTGTTTTGAGGTGACCCACCCTACAGTATGTGTTTGTGACTGCTGTGGAAGGCTCCAGTTTGGGTGCACACCCCAGCACTGATGTTGAGGTTCCCATGGCGTTCCAGCTGTACGGACTACGCTACAGATCTGGGAGCATTCGTTTACACTCCTGGCACAGGCTTGGTGATTATGTTTTGTCTTGGCACACTGTTTGACAGGATGTATTCATTTGATCCGATTTTATTTTCGTTCCACTGTTAATTCCATGTGGCCTTTTCAAACCAGGAATGCAAAGCAAGAGGTTGAATATAATCGTCTGAAGAAATTAACCCATAAGTGACCATTTTCTAACTGTTGGAGGAATATGTCAAAAAACACACCAATAGCGAAACATCTTGCTAGGTCTTTGTGAGGAAAAAACACATGCCACATTGATACCTGTCATCCTGAAACAATTCTGCTAGGGGACTTCCAAGTCACCTCAGAAAAGATGGTCCCAGCCAGTACTTTGTTGACAAATACACGCCAGAAAAAAACATCAATAGTGACAATAATTGTTATCATAACTAACGCTTTGCGGTAAACTCACACGCCCTCCTCCAAAACCAGCAGAGGGGAATAGTATCTAGGAAACTCAACAAATCAAAACCATAACTCTTTCATTTTGCCTCGGAATGAAGGCCTCAGAGTCTTTGTTATCTGCCTTCGAAGTTCAAACCATGATTCATCAGCTCCGTCATGGATGTTATTGTTGGCTGAGAGATAAGGTACTCACAAAACTTGAGCTCAGTGGAGTTAAAAGCGATTTACATCACTGTAGTCCCATCCGCCTGACATTTACAAGCAAGGTTTCTGTTGACTGTGCTAACAGCTTGAACAGGTGGAGCAGTCTCCTTTCTGAAGGTGTGGAGGGCTAACAGAACATTTTCAGACTCCCCTCCTGTATCGCACAATAATTTGCGAATGTCAGTCGGCAGGTCTATAAAGTGTGGCATTTACCGTGTCTAGACAGGGTGGGGGAGGGGGACATTGGCAGTCATTGGCATCTGAGTGGTATATCACACTGGCTAACCACAGAGAGGTGCTCCACTGTCATTTAGGGACATAAATCAGGTCTTCTCTCATAAACAACACATCAGAGTGGGAAAACACATATGAAGAGTGATCCCAACGAAAAAATAATAAGTTTCAGTTTTGGAGGACTCCATGATGGTTTCTTGATCTAACCCATTAGCCAAGTTGATTCCCTGGGCTAATTTGTGGGGGAATAAATCATTATCTTGCATCTAGACCAAACCTGTGGTTCCTTTGCCACATGTTAGCGTGTGTCGCCCCTCCACAATGTTGAAACAGCAGCAGGACTGTCTGGGTGCTGAGGATGCGGCAATGGAGACATAATAAACCTGACCTGCTTCACACACAAGGCAAACATTGCACCAGCGCTAATAATTCACTTATCTGGGTAAATAAGAATAGTTCCCCACTGTGGGCTGTGTACTTCTCTCCGAATAAACAAATAATATTTTCTCCCTTTAACAGAGGCATACTTTGTTATGTCTGTCCACATGTGTTTCCAGCTGAAACCTCACAGAGACTCTCAATTTAACATGGCTCGCATACGCTGCCTGGAAAAAATTATGACACCACACATATTATCATATTAATTACCATTTATTTTTATTCACCAAGTAGACAGAAATAACTAAAAGAATTTCAAAAATGAAAAAACTCTAAACCAAAGGAATCTGTTTATACAGTGAAAAAGCAGGAAAGCATCTTAAAAAAGCAGTCAATGTCAGTAATAAATGTGTATAGGCCTACTGTATATTATACAGTATGTATGTATGTATGTATTAACACTAGACAGCTTGACAACTGGACAGATCATTAATAACAGACTCAAATGAGGTAAAATACATATGTAAAGTATGGAGAATTAACACACATTATACTGTAATATATTGGAGCTTTTTATAGGTGACAGACCACATAATATATATGTCTCACGCTGTTGGCTTGGCTTCCGTGAGATGACTCAGAATGCAGATAAAGCCTTATGAGAAAAAGCAGCTTTTCTGTAGCAGCCCTGACAAGTCCACCAAACACTGGGGCTGCTGTTGACTGTAACGTGGACTGATAGGATGGCCCTGTCGACCCGCCTTTTACTGGAACCAGTGCCATATCTCTGGGAGGAAGGGATATTAATCTTTGAAAAGCTTTGGGTGGTCCGCACAAGCAAGAATCTTACAAGGAGATAACTACTCAAACAGTCCAGCACTAGTTTCTCCAACACCTGCGCTTTTCGCTTACTGTATACTAGATCTAAGCCTTGTTCGTATTTACTGACCCAGTGAACTATGCATTCCACCAAATGCTTTATATACAAAGATTAAACAATGTGTGAGAAATGCCATTCATCAAGGTAATGCGTTGGTTAATGTTCCACCACCCATTATCATAAACAATAGACGCTACAGGATGTGTTTGTATATATACTGTACATAATATACATTTATTTATGCACAATATGTTCCTACCACACACGTACACGTTCTGCATTTATTTAGTCCAGGCATGTCAAACTCAAGGCCAGCGGGCCACATCCATATAGTTATATCCACAAGAAAATATAATATGTCAATCATAACTGGTGGGCCAGTTCTGATTGTTGTGACGCTTGTTTAAATGACATGTAAACATGCCTCTCAAAAGAAATGGCCAAACAAAAAGTGGACTCAGAAAACAGGGGCTTTAAAGAAAGGTGGATATCTGTTACCTGCTTTAGCAGTAAACCAGTTTGCCTTGTTAGTGCTGCTGGGGTGGCCGTAATATAAGAATATAACATAAGACGGTACAATGAGACGACAAAGGGTCAGTTTTAATTTTGGCCCCCTCTCTGATTGAGTTTGACACCCTTGATTTAGCCCATGCATACATGATAGTCAGTGAGTTATAGTGTCACAGAGTACAGTACAAGTAGTGCAGCCAGACAGGACACATGTCACTAAAGGATTGAGCTCACAGCGACAGTTGTGTGCTAGCTAACACACTTTGCACTCAGGGTGATGCTGGCTGCGATCCACCGTGGAGCACGGCACAAACACTAGGCGTGTCCAACCCCTCCCGAGACAAGCAGGATGGAGCTAATCTCTACACGAAAGACACAATGCTGAGAATGTTAGGACAACAAATTAGAGAAAAAGCCAAACTGTGTGGGTTCACACTTTGGTTAGCGGTCCCTTGACGTTTACGCTATGTCAGTCTCATCAGTTGCTGTATTAGTCAGTCCCATCCATCAGCACCCAGCAGAGTCAAATACTGCTGTATCAAGTTACCCAGGAGTGAAGGATATGATCCTTACACACACACATGTACATACACATACATGCACACTGACACATGTACTGTACAAACACACACACACACACACACTTGTATACAGATATACACACACTGACACATGTACTGTACAAACACACACACACAGCGGCAATCAGTGGCTAGGTATCACCCCCCAACACCAATTGCTTCCAGCATTTGTAATGCGGCTCATAAATCACTGGACACATTGATGTAATGATCCATCTAGCAGAGATCCTGTTCCAACAGCCTGCTGGTGGCGCTATCACCATCACACCAGCCATGCTGCTCAACCTTAAACCCCACTGAGCCACACTGTGCATCCATATGGTCCACAGTGGCTGCTGCAATGCTTGCATTTCAATGTGATGCTACATTGCCATCCCCTGGTCTAGTGACCCACGTGAATCTGGAAGGTATTCCCCAGAGGGCAATCTGGGGTTCCTTTTCATTCTATTTCCTCCATGCTCATTCAATAAGTATTGCATTCACCTACTGCCGACAGAGAAACAAATCTCTGTATTTAGTTATTCACAAGAAGTAAAAAACATGAGCAGTTATGGGGGCATGAGGCATATTCTATCTGGTAGCAATTTAGAGCCCCAGACTAAGATCTCAGCGTATAAACATCTCTCTGAGCCACAATCATAAAAACACTTAAGTTTATGCTGAGCAAGGGATCTCTTACCTGGCAGCTAATGTGTATTCCGTGCAATACGGTTAAAAATTAGTCATTCAAAGTTATTTTCAAAGCTGTGTATTAAAAGATGATATACAATTATTATTAAAAAGTTATTCAAATCATCATTGTTTATACATACTTACTGTATCCACTGAAAAGAATATAGATGTATTACAAGAGTTACTTTCTCACTGCTCATCATTCAGGCATCATAGGCTCTTTCATTATACCATTGCCCCCTAGTGGCTAATGCTACCATTACAGGCTGCCATTATTGAGTACATAGCAGTGACCCAGGAGAGATATAAAGTAAGGTGCAGGAGTCAGTTTCAATTGTATGTTGAAAATATTTAATTTCAAAGCTTATGTGGCAACAGAGGGCTAGTCGTTTGCATGGAGAGAAAGCACACAAAGGCACATCTGAGACAACCCAGAGTTAGAACTGGCAAAGCAAAACCACCATATCTGTTGTATTAAACACAGATCAGAGCTGCTCATCTGGATAACATGGTTGTGTGTGATACAGTACCATGCACATATGCCGTACATGTGTGCACTTACTTTTTGGTTAATATGGTCTCCTACACCACTCCTCTGTCCTGCTATGCCACACTGCCATATTGGAGACAATAGGAGAGAGTCACATTAAGGGACAAATCAATTAGCCTAACCTATTTGAACATCACTGATCCTCCAAAAGTTAGAGGACATGTTTACTGTGAAAATATATTGTCCTATTCATTACATCATTACCTATTGATATTTATGTTCTGTGGACACAAACTGAACAGCACGGTACTGTGACTGCTCGCGTACCGCTTGGGAATCACGGCTCTATAGCCCCTGGGAGGTAAACAAAGTGGAGTAGAGTAGACATTTGGATGACAGCTGAACACGAACCGCTGAAGGGCATCTATAGGAAATGCCAAACAAATGCTCAGAATATCCCCATAAAAGCCATTCTCCCAATCACATTCCATGAGAAAGTAGTCAGAAATCAGCAGGAACTAATGTTACACATCAATAATATATCCAAAGTTATTGTGGAAGGATAACTGTAAAGAGGAAGCAATGCAAATCAAACAGCTTGACCCAAATCATTTCAGTTCTACTGTATTCATTAGAATGGTAATCACTGTAGCGTCAATACAAATCATGTGTGAACATGCAAGACGCACAGCACTAATGAAAATTCATATGATTTCTGTGTTCAGATAGATATTAAGCACCAACTCAGAATGTTATGGAATCCTGTAATAAGCAATGGCAGCCACACAGTGTCAATCAAACTCAAGTTCCAAAGCGCACTGGGAAGCCAATGAAAACAGAGGAGCTTAGTGATGAAGCATGCTGTTTGCTCTGTATCAGGGCCGACTCTATCAACAGAATGAGGAACGTGCCTCCCACACTAAGAGCTTCAGCCCCTAGTATAATTCACTCAATATCTTTACTTTGTGATTATACTATAGCCAGCAGAGCAGTGGCTGGCAACATGACAAGCAGATGCCAACACCATACCGGTACTGCTTACTAAAAGCATCAGCATATTGTGTAAAAGTGCAGCCGATAATTGACAACATAATCCGATATCTAAAACGCAGCTAGTTGAGTTAGAATAGCACACCCTTAGTCATAATGACAGCTTGCAAGAATATAAGAACTGTGGGACATAAAAAGCATTCACAAAACCTAGCCTCCGGCATAGAGATATATATTAGTGGAAATGCTGACATCAACACAAATGACAAAAGAATCTAGGCACCGGATCTCCATTGCAACAGAACTCAGCTGGATAGTGTATTCCATCATTCTTCTATGGTTTGGATTGTCAACAAAGTCATAAACAATAAAAAATAAGGACAAAATATCCTCATATCAATGTGCTGTACACTCTGTATAGTGTGGCCATGTCCTTTGTGTTGAGGGACTTCATCTGGCAAGCTCCTACTGTGATCGTGTCAAACTGACACCAGAGTGGAGTTTATGGACAGCATTTTGTTATCGTCTGTGAACTGTGAAACCGCATAAACCGTGCAAAGTCAAGAGCAGCACAGGTTTGTGACGTATTCCACACTGGAGAAAAACTGTAAACATCACTCACTGCTCTCTGATGTAATGTAATCTGTTTGCATTGTTTCCACATAATGTTTGCGTGATTCACTTTCTGGGGGGAATATAGAGGTCTCTAACTCGCCAGATGGATTGGTAGACACAAGTCCGTCTGGGGATCAGTCCATATCTGTTTAAAAAGGGCAGGCACATTCAAAAATACTTGGCAGATGATTGGATGAACCATTGTTGTTTTCAAGTCGCTACTGCGGTCGTCACACCTAAGCCACGCCCGTAGCTATCAATACACTGATGATTGGTCATATCATTTGTTACGCAAAGGTTTCAAGCTCTCCAGCCTGATTATCACCGCCATGTCAAGCTGAACTTGGCAAGATGGTTTGGTCTGGCAAGGCTACAATGTCTCATCGGTGCACATCTACAATTCAGAAACAATAACTGGTTGGTCGTGGTCATTGAGGGGCTGTGGAGGAATGGGAAACAGAGCCAATCAAGAATGCTAAGTATAAGGACGTAAACACAACAGCAACATATGGCAAGCATTGTGGGCAATAACAGTACAGTAACTGAGTTACTTATACCTATCTATGTAATATGCATACTGTTTACAGCATGAGCCATGAGTACCTTAAGAAGTGAGAGAGATACGTTAATGCTAGTAGAGAATAGAATCTTAGAAAAGTCTGTGCATGTTGGCGCACACACACGGAACAGATCACTAACAGGTGGTGAAAACAGCAGAAAGGCACAAAGGTGATTCGTCAACTGTTAATTAAAGCCCTTTTACTGACGACCACAGCTGATAGTTATCAACTTGTTCATTGTTAATTACGTGAAGCCTGTTTGTGATGACCCTAATATACAATATATGTTTTTATTCCACATTACACAAAAAAGCTCAGTGTTTACAAAAGAAGTTGTGACTATTCCGACACTAATCAGATAATGAATTGAAATAAACAATAAGTAACAATCTGTTTATAGCAACTACAGTTGTGTCTTCTCAGTAAATACTCAGGGTAAAATAGTCCTTCTCTAATACAGTCTAGAGCAGGGTTTCCCAATCCTGGTCCTGGAGGGCCACAACCCTGCATGTTTTAGATGTCTCCCTGCTCCAACACACCTGATTCAAATTAATTGGTCATTATAACGAGCGTATCATTTGACAAGTTCTGCCTGCTGTGAGGCACAGGATCATGTGATCATCTAGGTTACCTAGCTAAATATTTCGACATGGGGAGACTGTTTTTGGTGCAGCGCTATTAGGAGGATGTTAGAGAGTATATAACTGCGGTTTTCGTCTCAAAAGTAATCTGACAGCTATTAATTAGTATCAAAAAAGATATTAAT
>JAODTR010087013.1:0-14287 GCA_025399935.1 Amblyopsis rosae | reverse complement strand
AGGTTTGGGGTCCCCTGCTGGAGCTGCTGCCCCCACGACCCGACTCTGGATAAGCGGATGAAGATGGATGGATGGATAGCTGCATATTATTTTACTCTTTGAAGAATGCAATAAGCACATCTTGACACAACACGGTGTTCTAGGCTTTGTTGGCGTCACTATTGGCTTGTGATCAGCAAATCTCAAAAATCAAACGGTTTATATTTTACCATATATCCATATTCAAAGTTATCCTACAGTCTCTGCCTAGCCTAGCTGTAGTCCCTGGACTCCATATAAGGCATATAGCTGTCTGTCATGGTTGTTTTCAAGTCGTTCTCGCCGTCGGCACACCAAACATGATGCTGATTGGGTCAGATGAATTTCCACTCGGATTCAGTCGCAAGGATTTTTTGACTTTTCAGACTGATTCTCACGGCGAATTTAAGACAGGGTTAGTTATTCTCGAGAACGCTTGCTAACATTGCGCTCGAATCAAAACAATATTCCTCCGCAGCGCCGCCTCACACATTGAAACACATTGTGAAGCAAGGCATAGTACTACAGCATTGTTGTAGTGAGCGGTGTTGACCACTTGGTCATGTTCCTATTTAATAAGACAGGGTTGTGTATAAGAACCAGATTATTTTGTCAGATAGCGAAACACGAGGAGATATTTGGTGAATATGAAGTGTATTACAATATCTTACAATTAGCTTACAATAGCTGACTATATCTTTAAACGCTATTAGCGAAATGTTGACCATCCTGATCTCACAAGGCTAACATAGCCCCAGAGCTCTGCCATAACGCTATGACCTGTAACTGAGTTAGGATCAGCCGTGTGCAGTTACATGTTGTCCTCTTCTCCAACTGTGTGACTTCAGCCAGCTGCTTCGACATCTGCTGTGTCACTCTCTGCCCTCTCCACACACACACACACACAGTATGTGCAGGCACGCACGCACGCACGGGCACACACACACACATCATTACCCCTGGACTACACAGAATACAGAGTTTTGAAATAGCTATGCTGTATGCGTGTCAGATCTGTGTTTAATATTTACGTTGATTAAGACACTTTTCATTCACTGCCTTGTTTGTCTGGTATGGCGGATAGAGGTTTTCTGGCTCATGTGTGTGTTTGTGTGTTTGTGTGTGT
This sequence comes from Amblyopsis rosae, assembly GCA_025399935.1. Taxonomy (NCBI): domain Eukaryota; kingdom Metazoa; phylum Chordata; class Actinopteri; order Percopsiformes; family Amblyopsidae; genus Amblyopsis; species Amblyopsis rosae. The sequence goes on along the minus strand of JAODTR010087013.1, from coordinate 13,143 downwards.
GTGTGTGACCAATCCAATCAGGAGTCGATTCAGCTTGACAAAACACAATCAGGGATCTCTGAGTGAATACGAACACTAAATGGCTCCTCAAAATGAGAGCCTCTCTTGCCACATGGCTGACATGCCTTCCATGTGTTTGCTTTTGATCATACACACAATTAAAACATGCACTATCTTGCTCTGTCCTTTCCAATTCCAGGTCCCAAACATGAATTAATTAATTCTGAAATCTAATCAGATAGTGTGTAAATAAAACTCATTCAGAGAGAGAGAGAGAGAGAGAAGAGTAGCCTACCAATGACAAAAGTGTGTGCGTGTGTGGGATGGGGTGGTTGAAGATGCTTGCCACTTCATTTTGCTGTGAATGATTTTGCATGCCTTTGTGCGGTGACTCACGACACGCTATGATGAATTAGCTCCAAAGCCAAACGCTTGTAATTAGGGAGTTAAAGGAGAGTCGACACCCCCGATCTCTTCAGTGACACGCAGGTCAGGGAAATGACTAACCCTCAGTACATTTTAGCCTCCCTATGACTGCAGAGGACAGCAGAGGAGCTCTTCCGGAGATTGTAGATGCCTAAACATCTTAGTCATCGTCTTACTCTGTCCCTAAAGCACCCTCGCGCAGATAAATATCCCCGTACCCACACACACTAACACAAACAACATAGACACAAGCTCCTATGCTATGCCCTCAGCGTGCAGGAAGCCCTCTCCTTATTCAATTTAAACAAATATCTTTTTAACGAGCCTGCATATTAGACGCAAAAGCCAATCTCAATGTGTGCCGGGCCAATCGTGATGCCGTTGTAGTTGTGTTCATTACGGCGGGGTGGAGGTGCTTAGCGTGGGGCGCGCCATTAGCGGTAAGCTGATCTGGAGTGTGGGAACGAGAGAGGCGAGCGGCTCGCCCATGCCTCTTTCCTGTCTGACAGCCAGGGAGATTAGCATGAAGGATGTTGCTCATTTGTTAAGTGCTCATGCAAATCCCTGCCTTCCTATGTTAGAAAGTGACACTCTCTGTCTTCGTCTGGCCTGATTGGCGCGCCCCGGAAATTTAACCGGGAACCGGATCCACTTGTCATTTCCCCTTGCGCACTATTTGCAAGTTTAAAAAGTTGAATTATTCATTCTTGCTGACTTCAAGCTCAAATCAAAAGAGTACGGCTCTGCGGGCTTCCGCGGCACCGCCTCACACATAGAAATGCATTGTAAAGCAAAGCTGATACTACGGCTTTGTAGATACGAGCGGTGTTCGCCACTTTGTTTATGTTACTACAGTATTTATGGAGCCAGTCAGATTATTTTTTCAACACGCACAGAGAACGGTAAACTGGCAAAATGCAAGGAGATATTTGGTGAATTTGACGAAATGTGTATTAGCTTACAATTAGCTTGCAATAGCTGTCTTTACCTTTAAAAGGTGCCAACCAAACTTACTTGACCTCCCCTTTCCACCGTTTCCAACATGGGCTCCTCTGTTCTGGAAACAAACAATTGCAAATCGATGCCCTACAACATAATTTCTCAATCCTGGTCCTGGAGACCCACTATATATGTTTGAGATGTCTCTGCTCCAACACACCTGACTCAAATGAACAGGTCGTTACCACTCTCTGCAGGAGCCTGATAACGAGCCATTCATTTGAATCAGGTGTGTTGGAGCGGGGAGACATCTAAAACATGCAGGGCAGCGGCCCTCTAGGACCAGGGTTGAGCAATGGTGTTGAAAAGTAGAGAAATGCATCAGTGGCATAGCATCGCTGTAGTAAAACAACAGACGGCGTTGGGGGGGGGTTGATGATGATGATGATGATGATGATGATGATGCGCTGGCTGGTCAGCGGAGGCGGGATCATAAATAGTCCAGCATTCTGGCTGAGGGGAAACGCTGGGCTGCTGCTGACCTTGGAAACTCCTCAGTGAACGCTTCTGAATCTGAAGCTCCTCTCTGCCGGCCCACTCAGCTCACTCGGCCCTTCACACCAGCTTATGTAACAGCAGACTACACAGGGAGAAAGACAAAGGAGGGGGGGCGTCAGAGCAAATGAAAGACAAAGAGGCAGAGACAGACATAGAGCATCAGAGCGAATGAGACACACACACAGAGAGAGAGAGAGAGAGAGAGAGAGAGAGAGAGCAAACGACAGAGAGAGACAGAGAGAGATGGAGGGAGACAGAGAGCGTCAGAGCAAATGGGAGTCACAGAGAGAGACAGAGCGTCAGACCAAACGAGAAACAGAGATAGCAAGAGAGAGAGAGAGAGAGAAAGAGACAGACGAATGAGACAGAGCGAGAGCGAGAGAGAGAGATAACGAGAGAGGTAACATGGGGGGGAGACTGGCTAAAAGCTGGCAGGCAGAAACACAGTGTTTCCTTTCAGGCACACTATCAAAAGTGCCGCCCAGCTAACATGCACGAAGCCTGACTAAGAGGAAGACATGTTAGCAAGAGCTGGGAGGTTGTGTCTGATTGTAAAAGTAAAAGTAAAAGAAAATAAAAAAAGAAACAAGGAATTCTGCCGGTTTACTTAAAGGTGAATGTACCTTGTAATGACCTCACACACACACACACACACGCACGCACACACACCTAATGTCCTTAATGAAGGATAGAGGTCTGTACCTTGCCAAGCTGGGAGCAAAGTATCTGCAACACACACGCACACACACACAAACACACACACAAACAGTAAGGGGTGGTGGCTAGGAATGGGCTGGGTGCCAGGTATCTCTCTGCCTGAAGAGATAAACTTTCACAGTGCTGGCCCTCCACTTACAGATCAAACGCTCCTAATGATCCCACTGCGGATGCAGAGGGGAGATGGCAGTGTGTGTGTGCGTGTGTGTGTGTGAGTGTGAGTGTGTGTGCGTGTGCAGGCGAGGTAAACAGACCCCAGGTGGGCTTGTATCCAGGGGGTCCACAAACATTCTTGAAGTGTTATTTATTTATTTACGTACAGTACATGTGTGTATAATTTTGCAAAGCGATGATCATTTATTTCCCTCATGCAGGTATATAACTGAGCAAAAAGCATGTTTCATGTAAAAAGATCAATTCTGAGCTCCAACGGGTCCACAACACACACACGCGCACACACACACACACGTGCACACAGACTAACACGCATAGACACAAATGCACACCTATTCATACACATGCACGCGCACACACACGTGCAGACAGATAAACACACATAGACACACCCATGCATGCATACATAAACACACGCACACACACACACTTGCACACACATACACGCATTAACACACACAAACACACACAGAGGGAGAGGGGGTGTGCTCAGCTACTCCTTCTTGACACAAATGCCACATCATACCGTTAGCTGCTTGCAGATTGACTGCACATCTAAAACCAACCCTACGGCGGCTCCACTGACTATCTGCAAAGGCAATCATTTATCAGCTCTCTGTGGATCATCCTTCCAGCACTGCAACCTTTGTATAACGGTTATAAAGAGTAGGCACATTGGTTTCCAGTCCATACAACAGACAGAAACATGGTCTCCGTAGAGTCCTAGAAATAGGTCACACTCTGATCTCTGATCTACTGTTACACATAATCTAATACGCACGGCTTTTTACGCATCTCTGGAACACACACACACACACACACACACATGCGCACACACACACAAGATAATGTTAAAGATATTAGCTTTAATTTGTGCCCAGATTTGCTAGCCTGGTATAACCAGACCAAACATTCACTTTGTGAATAGGGTCTGGACACGCTCCACTGGGAAGTGTTCGTAGCATAGACTTATTAATATATAGACACAGGGAAGAAAATGGCCACTCAATCCTACAAAGTATTTGTTCATTGTCGCAGCGAAGCACAAGACTCTAATTAAGAGTATCGGCATATCGTTAAAGTGGCTCTTCTGCCGCATGTGTAGTACTAACAGAAGATTATGTTGCAACCTGCGACACTGGAGTTCCCAACCTCAAGCCTTGTGCATATGCGGTGTAGTACAACATAAAAAAATGTGTTTTGTACTGTACTGTTATTAAAATATATAATATATAAAATAATAGCATAGGACTATGTCGCATGATTATGACGTCATGACAAATAATTGTCCAAACTGGCTTTATTGACATTGTTAGAAAAAATATGTACATATGTACATAAGCATCAGGAGAATATTCTGAAGCACCATACAGTAAGAGTTAAGTGTGGCACCTAAAGATTTTTTTTGCAGAGCAGTAAAACCGCTAACAACTTTATGAATTGGTATTGCAGTTGGTTCTTCCGGCTGCAGTACCACCCGTCGCCACATGTCACGGTCAATGAAAGTAGCTAGCACTAGTTCCAAAAGTCGCTAGAAGTCGCCAGATTACGGCATGCGCTCATTTGCCAGCAGATATTTTTAGGAGGATAACTAAGAGTCAGATTTGGTTAAAAACAATAAATAGTAAATATAAGTCTGTCTTTATCTTCAACTTTCAAAAAGGAGGAGATACTGTATGTTTTAATGTTTTACCCAACGGTTATTCAACGTTATTTGCCGTTTGTGCATGTCATGCATTACATTTTCCATTTGAGGTAATGGGATCATATTAAACATAGTCAGCCAGTGTGATGATGAATCCCGCTGGGTGTCATCGGGGACCTGAGTGTTTCTATTATGAATGAAGCAGTGCGAAGACAGTCCTAACACCAATCCTGCCTGGTTTCGCATCGCTTTCTGCTCTTCTCTACCTATACTCTAATATTTTGCATCCCTCGATTCCCGTGATCTTCAAGGCCAATTTTCAGATGAAGGAGGTTGAGATGAGAGACCATCAGCTTAATGCCACTGGGGAACGATCCTCTGAACTCCATCTCTCTATTGATTATGGAGACAAACCCAGTTTGATTACTGCGATATCCAAGTGTTTCCATTGGGACTGAGAAACCTTTACTATCAGGGTTATTCATTGTGTGATCTATATTTTTAAGCATTGAACATAACTGCTTTCTGAGTGTTCATAGAACAATCTGGTAAGCATTTAAACTGTAGGGAATAAATCTACCTCTAATTCTGATTTAATCCACTGCGGATCTGTAGTGCGAGAGTGTACATCAATTATTATGTTTCCATTTGATTTCCATATTAAAAGCTTTGTTTCAGTTGCCTTGACACCTATTTATTTCTAAAAATATTAGTTACAGTATAATTTCAAAAACTTGGAATCTTACATAAAAAATGTTTTAAAACAACTAGGCAGCACAGTATATGTACAACAGTAAAACATGTAAAGTATATTATTAATGTTTGCAAACTCATTAGGAATTCACCTGCGTCAGACTAATGCTCCAACGCTAAGGAAAACATCACAAGATAAAATAGCATGATATGTTGTAGGCTGCTGGTTATATACGGACAGCAGTTCTACGAGTCAGTAGAGATAGCAGCAGTCACATTGAGGCAGTAAAGAATCTTAAAAGAGAAGTAAAGACGTTTTTCACCTTCATTATGCAACATACACTGCAGGCAACACTGTGCCATAAGGATCACAATAGACAAGATAAAACACCTGGAATCACGTGTCTGCTTGGTTAAGATGTACAAAAACACATCAAACTGAACCTAACCAAACCAAACAGAACCGTGAACCCTGTACAGCTCTGGAAAGTCAGGGATGCATGGGGAAATAAATATAAATATAATGCTGTGAATTAATGCAAATGACAGTTACCATGACAGTAAATAGTCATTGCTGTGAAGCATATCTGCTTATTGGAATACTTTTATCCTGTATGACAAATGTAGTAAATAAAAATATAAAAAATGTCATATTTCTTTAGCTCAAAATTGATCAAGATAAACATCATTCATTGTGACTCGTATGTATGTTTGGTTGTCATCTTTACCAAACTAGTATTAAACATCATTATTTTACTTTTATAAAACCATACTTTGTTAAGTGTATACACAAACTTTAAGTTCTCAAATTGTTTGCAAAACAATATTTTACTGTTCACAGTGACATTTTATGTGAATTTTTTGAGTGAAAGGGTTTGCAATACGTATTATCTTTACTGTATAAATTAATTTAATATTTTGTCCCCCTATATCTGTACAAAATGTTCTCCCTAATCTCATGCCACTAAATAACAGTCTATTTTATCACACTCACACACACTCACACACCCACACACACACACACACACACACACGCACACACACAGGCAGACAGGTCTGTTTTTAAGCAGTGAATAATGTCCCAGCTCCTCCCTGCAGGGAGGAGTTTATTTAGTATGTATCTCCACTCTCCGCTACACCATCCCGTTGACCTACAAGCAGCCTGAGCCAACAGCGTGTTTCACTGAGCTGAATGACACCTCTCCTCCACCTAGGACCCCCTCCACCTCCCCTATCCCCAACCCCCGATACCCCCCACAGGGTCGATTAGCCCACTGTGCTTTGTTCTGACCCCCTGGGGCCAGCATATTGAAGGCTACCTGTGTGTGTGGGGGGCGGGGTGGTGCTAGAGAGAGAGAGAGAGAGGGGGGGGGGGGGGGGGGGGGGGGGGAGAGAAAATGGGTCCCTGAAGAGTGAGAGGAGGAGATGGGTGCAGGAGGCAGATAAAACGCTGAATACCGAGAGAGTAAACGAAGCGATGCTGTTTGACTTCCTATCACTTCCAGAGAACAAATAGGGCAAGAGATGAGGAGCGGAGAGAGAATCAAAGTATAGGCAGCACACCATAGCATCAGAGGCTCCTATAAGAGTCCATGGCACTGCATCTCGTTAGCTCTCAGCTGTCATGCAGCCATCTATCTAGTATGCAACAGTGCATGGTCTCTGTATTGCATACTTCTCTGCTTAAAACAGCTTTCTCATATTTCTCTGTATGTGTAGAGCATGTGTGTGTGTGCGTGCGTGCGTGCGTGCGTGCGTGAGGTGTGTTAGCATGTGACCACCCCGGTGAGGTGTGAGTGTGTGCGTGCATGCATGCGTGCGCGTGTGTGTGAGCTGATGTAATAAGTTGCCGTGCTGTTTACTGGCGGTGTGAAGGGGATTAATATACTCACACACACTTATATAATGACACAGCAACATATGTAGGAATGCCCATGTAAATGAGTACAGATTAAAGCAAGCTGCAAGCACGTGTGCGTGTGTGTGTCTGTGCGTGCGTGCGTGCATGTGTGTGTGCGTGTATGTAGGGCCTGTGTATGGTGTTATGCGTCTGTATTGCATAGCAGTTGAATGGGTCATTAGAAAGATCCATGCTGTGTTTGTCAGCCTGTAGAGAAGGAGCTATTTCCTCGGTAGAGTCATGGAGATCCTTTTGTCTGGCAGTGCGGAAATACAGAAAGCATGTCAGTGTGTGAGACTACTTCTTTTTATTAAAATTTCCATTTGCCAAAGGTCATTTTGAACAGACTTATCTCTCTTCAAGTTGAACATTATGTTAAAGTCTGTGCTTTGGCCTAATCTGATTGGCTATCTGATCGATCGAAGTGGGACTCGGATGATGAGATGGTTGGTTTCAAGAAAATAATCAGATGACACTACAACAGGCAACCACAAAAACCGCTACAATACTGTAGCTACAGTGTATTGCCTCCGGGAAACAGAGATCAATTCATTGTAAATAGTTTGCTCAGATTTTATTTATTTCATGGGATGCCTGTACAGTGTTTGTGTGCACCATGAAACCAAACCTACCGGTGCTCTCTTATTCTCTCCCTCTCTCATTCTCTCTCTCTCTCTCTCTCTCTCTCTCACAAGCAGAATTTCTTAATGTTTAAAGGCCCAGACATGTATATCTCAATTTTTTGGTCACCCATGGCTTTTCTTTTGGTAACGGTCGTTAGTGGACATTCCAGGCTCCAATTGCCTACAGCAATTATCTGTCTTGTATATTTCCCACCCGAAATGATTCTGTCATTGGTAAGTCAATTATATCCTTAGCTCCCATAATCACCTTAATTGCGTCGCCTCAATGTTGAGATCAGTTCATTTCGGTACACAGCTACAGTGTCTAGTGCAAGGGTTCCCAAACTTTTTGTGCCAGGACCCACCTAGAGAGGACTAATCTACAGTATTAGACCCACCAAACATCAAGTACCGTAAAGCACTTTAAAAAAATTTATCAATTGTAGCTAATGCTATACTTACGTGTGTGTGTGTATGCCAAATATTTTTGAGCAGAGCGCTCCAGAATCTAGCGCTAAATAGGATGTCATCCAATCAGGAACAAGTAGGCTATTTTGCCACAACCTTACACACGAACATTGAGTGGAACCACACGATAGTAAAGCACGGAAGCCTTTCATTGATATTCTTCATTCATTCAATGGACGCTTGCAATTTTCGACACTCACTCACTCCCACTCGGTGAGCCACTTGTGGGTCGCGACCCGCAGTTTGGAAACCGCTGGTCTCGTGGCAGACTCTGGGGGCAAGGGCTAGTATTTTGGGGTTATTTCTGGTATTCCACTGTAGCCAGCGGATACCCAAGCCAAGACTTTCTCTTCTGCTGGTCATTGTTTACCTGTACAGCCTGTACACGAGAAGGGGGTCAAAATCCCATAACTAATTTCGATATCAAAATTGCATAATGTATCATAATTGTAACCAAATATTTTGAGCAAACGTTAAATAAATAAAAATTGCAAGCTTAGTCTCAAGTTAATAAAAATGTGTGTAATTAAATCCGAGATGATTAACATTGCTATAAAAAAAATGTATGTTACGTTAATAAAAGTTGTAGAATCACAGAAACTCTCTAGGGCTCATCGCTGCATTCCTGCTCTCTTCCGGTGTGTAACTGCAATTAAATCGTATTTAATGTGGATTGTTTTGTATTGCATATTCGTGAACTGCTGTATTTTCATTAGATATCATAGGGTTATTTTCATAGGGTTATTTTCAGAGTTAGTCTTTGTGTTCAGTGTGTTGGAGTGGACATACTCAGTTCAATCACACCATCACCACACTAAAAGATCTACAGCAGCTTGTGCACATATGTGTGAATGTGTGCACATTTAAATAAATTTCTATTGCTGCAGCAAAATCCACACGATATGACCCCTTCTCTGACCGTGTATCAGCTGATTAGGAGTGCAACTATAATGTGAAATTGCACACGGACACACACACGCACAAACAAATGCACTGTGTTCCCTGTGTGGTCATGGCGCACAGGCACCTACACACACGCGCGCACACACACTCCTTTTACACATGAAACATATAACAATAGAATGACCTAAATACACATATGTTTAGATGGACATACACACACACACACACACATAAATAGATGAACCCACGCACATGCACACACACAGATGCAATCACACATGCGGACAAAGGCCATATTGACAAATCATGTTAGTCTGTTAGTCTTCCTTGGAGACAACCATGTTCATCCCAGATGGCTGGTGGCATGTCTGAGTCTGACAATCACATGAAGGCAGTGTGTGTGCGTGTGTGTGTGTGTGTGTGCGTGTGTGAGAGAGACAAAGACAGAAATTTAATTACAGTAACAGAAGAGATTTGCCACATACTCAAGAAAATACTTTTTTTTAGCTGACTCAACTGTTTCGGCCAATGTGATACTGACTATAAGCTACAGTCTTAAGAAAAAGGCACATGTTCGGTAGGTTCATGCGGGTCTTCGCCGACAAATAAAACAATCTTGACTCGTATTCCAAGGCATGCAGGCAAGCCAATTAGAGACACAGACAGTTAGACAGGCACGAGGAGGTGTCGTTTGATTTGTTCCCTCTGTACCAAGAGATTGCATGTGTGATTGGAGACACTCTACTTCTAAAGTAACTATTGTATGTACATTTACAACCTTTAGCAGGCGCAGGGCAACACGGTGGCCCAGGGGACAGCACTGTGGCCTCACAGCAAGTTCCCGGGTTCCAACCCCGGTCGTCCCGGCCTTTCTGTGTGTTTGCATGTTCTCCCCGTGTCTGCGTGGGTTTCCCCCAGGTGCTCCGGTTTCCCACACATCCAAAAACATGTCAGGCTCTCTCTCCTGTCAGTGCCGTTGACCAGGGACACTGGCACACCTCTGGAGTTGGTCCCTCCAGATATCAAGTGTCTTTTTGTCCTAAATCGAGGCCCCGAGGGCAACAGGTCAAACTCTGAGACAAAGTACTTAATATTATTATTATTATTATTATTATTACATGCATTAAACATGTATGGAAACATGTATGTAAACACACATGAAATCAGATCATGGATATACTGCACCACCTTACAATGATTATTAACTGGAAAACCACCAGTTCTCCAGTTCGGCCGTGAATTCCCGCAGACATAGGCATCAAGGAGTACCCTCCACTGTTGGAACACAGCCTTTACGTAACCCAACGCAAAGCCCACGTTTGCATAAGCTGATTCATGCGTCTCATTAACATTTCCCTGCTGATCTCCCTGCTATCAGAATCCCACGCATTCCTAAATACAGAGCGCTGTGTCCACACATATGCAGGCCCAGAGCATTCTGGGAGAGAATAGGAGGCACTGCATAGAAAGTATATGGGTGGGTGATATGGCCAAAGCCTTCTATCACTTTATGTGTCATTTCAAAAGGCTTTAAATGGCTTATCTATTAAATAACATTGGCTAATGCCTGTTCTTGCTTAATCCAGTGAATTAAATACTATTAAATATACATGCAGCCTCATGATAATTGCTAAATCATGTGACATGGTAGAAATGCTCTCTAACGGTATAAAAATGCATTTCCTCACATGGTGTAGAGTACTGCATTTCACCACATTGCTCAAATCTATTAGGAAGCAATGCTTACGAAGGTATCTACAGTATGAAATAACGTTTTCTAACGCCTGTTTTTGCCTAGCACAGTGAATTAAATACTATTAAATATACATGAGACTGGCTAAATCACATAATACAATCCTGGCAACTGATTCAACAAAGACAAACAGAAATACTTAACACAACCCTCCTACACACACACACACACACACACACACACACACACACACACACACACAGGGAGGTTGGGGGGGTGGTCCCCATTATTTCAGAGAGAGAGAGAGAGAGAGAGAGAGAGAGAGAGAGAGCGAGCGTGTGTGTTATCACTAGCAGACCAGGCAGTCTCATCATCGTATAACAGTGTGAGGATGGACAGACTAATCCCAGCTTGTGTAGGTTTTTTTTTTCTTCTCATGTGGGGAGAAATGAAACTGGTAAGCCTTTTTTTTTCTAGCGATGGGCTCTTTTCAAGTTCTGCCTTCACCTCTCCCTCTCATACTCTCTCTCTCTCTCACACTCCCTTACTCTCTCACACTCTCTCTTTCTCTCTCTCTCTCTCTCTCTCTCTCTCTCTCTCTCTCTCTCTCTCTCACACACACGCTCTCACTCTAACTCTCTCTCTCTCACACTCTCTTACGCTCTCACACACTCTCACACTCTCTTACTCTCACTCTCTCTCTCTCTCTCTCTCTCTCTCTCTCTGTGAATCACTGTCACTTGCTCTTTGCTCCTCCTTTTTCTCCTCCTCCATTCCTACCTGATCTCCTGACATACACGCTCGATTCTTCCTTTTGTGTCCCTTTAAAATCTTTGTCCTGCTATGAACACACCGTTCCTTTCACTATGACATACTCTGCCTTTTCCATCAAAGCTGCTCAGCTGAATCCTTTCCATTAGAGACTGAAAATGGGAGATTAGTCTTGTATTTCTCTCTCTGTGTATGTGTGTGTGTGCATGCGTGTGTGTGTGCGTGTGCGTGTGCTTGTGCGTGTGCATGCGTGTGTGCGTGTGCGTGTGTTTGGGGGTGTAGAGCCGAGAGGAAAGGATTTACTGGGATTTCTTGGTAAGAATAGGAGAGGTAAAATGATGACCAAGAAAACCTTCATTGTTTAATAGGCGGCTTATGGGAAATGTGGGAAAAGGGGGAGGAGCTTGAGAAGTGTGAGGAGGGTGTGTGCCGAATATAAGTCAATGTTTGCCAGCACAAAAGAAATCTCCATTTGGTTACCAGCAACTGTCATCTAATCACTGCGTGAGTAAATAGCAAACATTCCATGCTGTCAACGAACCCTGAGTGGTGATGGTAATGGCTCTTGTGTGGCTGAGAGCAAGATATTTTGCACACACACACACGCACGGCACACACACACGCGCGCACACACACACACGCACACACACACACACAGACGCTCGATCTGAAAATCCTGTGCTTTTTGCAGTCGTAGAAAACCAGCATTCAAACCAGAACGAAGCCAGTCCATTACTGGGAGCATACTGTATGTGTGTGAAGCATTTTACAGCATTTTAGCTTCAGTAAAACCCATCAACTTGCTGATGTCTGTTGTGAAATATTCTCTTTGAAAACTGCCGTTACTTCTATGTTTTACTTTTCAGCCCAAATTGGATTCCGTTGTATTGTACGTTAACTCATGGACCAACACATCTTGTGAAAATCTTGCCGGGGGCGGGGACACTCAGAAGTAAGAAATGAATTTTGAATTACAGTGGAAATGGATAGAGATTGGGAAAACACGACAACAATAGATTTCACTCAGCCTGTGAATATGTATCTCGAGCTACTGTAAGGATGCTACTCATGGCTGTTACTGAAGCTCATTATGACTTTAGCAGAAAGCAGTACAAGCTTATCTATGTTAATCATCTACCCGGGAAGATGAACTAGCATGCTCATTGAAGCACAGCTAACTTTGAGACACATTCATCTGCAGTGGCGCTCCACAGTAAAACAGAATGGGACTGCATTGACAAATGTGTTGTTTAACTCAAAATACACACACAGGCACATAAACACACACACACAAACACACGCACACACACACACACACAAACACACACACACACACAGTGTTCTACAGTATTTGCTAATTTCCTGCTTTTCATTCTCTCATTTATTCTTTATTTTTCTTTTGACAGAAATAAACACACAGAACAACCTATAAATTAGTATGTGCATGTCAAAGTCTGGACTGGAAATATCTACGGGAGTTTTCACACCTGAAAGTCCGGACCAAGGTTTGTGTCTGTTACTTATAAACTATGTTATTTGATCCAATTACGTTTTGGTTTCCTCTCCGGGAACCATCACCTTATCGTGGTGGAGAGGTTTGTGTGTCCCTATGATCCTGAGAGCTGTGTTGTCT
>JAODTR010087002.1:0-14288 GCA_025399935.1 Amblyopsis rosae | reverse complement strand
CTTGCTGAAGCTGCTGCCCCCGCGACCCGACTCCGGATAAGCGGATGAAGATGGATGGATGGATGGATGGATGGAAAACCATTAGACTCTATTCTGACTGTTTCACTGTTCGATCCGAGGATTGGTTTTCATTCTGCAACTTGGCAACTTTTCTCACTTTAGATCAGATCAGTACAGTTCATTATTCATATCCCAAGCTTTGAATCCTGATTTTCCATGACCCTGGAAAGCATGTATTTATAACACATTAAAGCATGTAAGTGTAGTTGGTGGCTGAAATTAAGTAATCCTGAAAAGACTACTCAGCACAATAGGCCTAATGACCTTGTGCTGAAAAGGGACATTTAGCTAGTAACTTTCAGTACATCTCACATTATTACTGTATTTTCAAAATTATAAAGCAAGTTGAGTCTTTTATTAAAGTAAAACTCAATTATATTCCATATACTTGTGTGTCTTTCACATAATTTACAATATGTTAAATAACCACTGGTTTGATTTCATTTGATTATAGATATTTGTCTTTGTATACCTTTTATTGGAAATAACTGCTGTTTAATTATATCTGGTTTGAAACTTTTTTTAATACTGGTTTAAAACTAGTGTCATCCCTGAATTGGGGGTTTGTCCAACTGTCCCACAAGCATGTATTGCATGAATATCTATGATATATGCCTTGTGCTCATAACGTCCCTGTTTCCCTGACAATAATGTATAGCTTACATTATAGCTCTTGATGTGCCTTACTGTACTTATATCCAAACACTCACATCTAAAATAATGATGATACTAATAATAATTATTATTAATAATACCTTGGAGTTTAATTTGAAATGTTTAATGCGCAAAAATGCAATTGACGCAACACTGTCTATTTCCTTTTAAATGACTACCTGTTGTGGCGAGCTTGAGCGTGCTGACTGGGCCAGTTCATACGAGCAACGAGACTGGAATACTAGCATGATGGAGAAGGACAACGGTGGGGTTTTATAAGTAAAGTTCACATTTAAATAGTTTCCTGATGGCATTGGACTACGGCGGTGGTGCAATATGCAACTCCGAATTAACTGAACTGAAGCACTTCGACTTTAGTAGCTACTGTAATAAGCAACCTACCATGCAAAAGCAAACACCCTGGTTATTATTGACGTGACTCAAGGTTGTTTTTTGTCTTTGTGTGTGCGCTAGTGTTGTGCTGGTCGTCTCCTATCGCTAATGTAGTTTAAATTTGTGTGTTTCGCTGGTGTTACTTTCTAGACTTCTGATGCGAACCGTACAGTAGTAGGAACATCTGGTTATTACAATATATGTACGGCATCATTCCTCCAGGGACACGATGTGAGAAAACGTTGGATTGGTTATAAAAACAAAATGTTTATTAAAGGTGTAATATACTGTAGATGATATTTTAAACAAGGGAGGGAAGATACCGGGAGACTGGGGAAGGGGTGGGGGGAGAGAAAGTAGCAGAGGGAGAGAGAGAGAGAGAGAGGGGTGAAGGGTGGGGGGCGAGAGGGAGAGAGAGGTGAGGGGTGGGAGAGAGAGAGAAAGGGATGAGGGGTGGGAGAGAGAGAGAGAGAGAGTAGGAAAGAGAGACACAGGGGTCAGAGGACCTGGTTTAAGCTGCCAGAGACATTAAACATATGCTATCCCACAAACATCGATCAAACTATCCCACCTTTCCTTCCTTCTCTGCCGTTAGCTAGGCTTCTTTTATATACAGTACACCACCCACATGTACTGTAAATATTACCGTTTCAGACTCTTCCGCCCCACATCTCCATACCTGACGACGTCACAGTAACCCTTGCTCTCTAAATATCTGCCGCATACTGTATGTAACACCTGGCTGCTTGCATTTTCTATCTCTTTCAAAATACCTTTAAAATTAAGATGTGAAGCGTTCTCTTTGATGTTCCAGATTATTGGTGATTTAAAAGGTGTCTATATAATATTTAAACATTATTATAGCAGCAAACAACTAGTATTTTCAAGTTGTGATGCAAGTGGTAGGTCTGTAGTGGATCTGGGTTCAAATCTGGCCTGCTGAGGTCATTTTCCGACCCTTCCCTGATATCTCTCTCCCACTCGCTTCATGTCTCCTTAAACTGTCCTGTCTATGAAACAACAAAAAGTACAAAAAATATCAGATTCATTGCTCAAAATCGCTTTTCAATTTTGAGCAATTCATTAATTTAAAAAATGGTATTGGTACAGCCCTAATAAAAATATATTTTATTTCAAGACGCCTTTCAAAACACTCAAGGACATCTTACATTGTACATAGGCAAATATAAATATTATTTTTAGATATATACAATAATCCTCTGGCCCTACCACGAAACTATTCAGTGCTCAAAACAATGGCTCTATCGTGTTGAGAAAGCCAATCCGTATAGAATATGCAGCAGCACAGTCCAGCTACCACTGTTTTAATGTCACAATATCACCCCTGCTCCCTTATCACACAAAGCTCTGTCTGGTCTTCTGTTTATCTGCACCGCTTCTCACGCCTGGTGTGCATCATGCAGGCATGTTTGAACGTCTAACCAACAACAGAACTAAAGAGTGGTTTGTCGATTGACCAGTTGGGATGACTCCACCTCAACATACTACTAAGGAGGGAACCATCTAATTAACCAGGACGTTAAGACGTTTTGCTCGGCAGGGCAGAATGCAGTGCGGATAAGTGGATGAAGCCTTTTAACATTTTAATTTGTAATCTGGAATAGGATTTTAAAAGCTGTCTTCATTTAGAACAAGGTCAAGTTCAATCACCATGAACATGTAGGCAATTATACACATTGCATAAGTTAGTTAAAAAGTCATAGTATAGGCTGCAGCATATCTTTCAAGTTTAAGTACAGTAGATGAACTGCAGGTTGTCATCTGGTAGCGTGGCGATAGCTGCTCAAGGAGGCTATTGTGTGAGGCTGTACCTTCACTGGCTCTCATTAAGGCACATCTAATTACAGACACACTAGTGCTGGGTAGTAAATGGAACTGCCCCCCCTCCCCCCACACGCCTTCTCCCATGCATGTCCCAATACCCCACCCTAAACCCTTCGATCTCCCGTCTCAGCTGGTCGGCTGGCACCACCTCTGCCACAAGGACATGAGTGCCGCCCATCTCAGTCGCGACTATTCTCTGTTCTGGCGCCGCAGTGGTGAAATGAGCTTCCTGCTGCGTTCACTGGAGTAGGTAGACTAGTCACACCTCGTTACCGTAGCAACGACCTCGGCACGTCAGGCACTGACCTTCCCACCATCAGAGAGAATACATTTGAACAGATGGCTCCAAAATACGACACTTCCGCATTCGATTTTTGGAAGGGGGGGTTGGTGTGTGTGTGTGGGGTGAGGGGTGGACTTTTTACCCTCTATGCTTCAGACCAGAATGGCCATTTTTTCTCTCTAATGGGTATTTGGGGTATATGTCATTAATTCCCAAGTACCTATGATCAATCTGAGGCTGCAAATGTGTTTCTGCAGTAAACTGTTTTGGAGTGAACAACATGGTGGAGTTAGCTGTCTGGGCGTTGCCTGTGCGTCAGCCTCCACAGCAATATTCAGTTGTGACACGCCCACTTAGACTGGAAGCGTTCCATATTTGCTTCCATTGAAATGCATTGCAATGCTACATTTTCATTATAAAATCTTTGAAAGCATTCTCCCTCCACTCCTATAAGAAACTATGGTATCCCCGCTATGACTGACAACACCACTGCTGTAACAGGATTTACTTACCTATTCAGCCTGTTGAAAAATTACTAAATTACTAAAAAAAGTTATGCATTGTGGTGATCGTGAACATATGCAATCAACTATTGGTTTCTTTATGCTAATAATGCAATACTCCCCAAGTTAGACAATATACTGTACGCTTAGAGGAGAACGCGAGGTGTCCTGGCGGAGTGTACAAGACCCACTGTCAAGCCGAATCTGACGACCTCTAGCTGATCAGTCCCGAGGCAGAGACACCATCTCCCACAGCTGAGAAAAGTAGATGGGTTTAGACTTAGTCTGTCCAAAGCTATTTTCGTACAAGAGTGAACTTGTGAATTTGAACTGGGGCTTATAAAACGCATCCAAGAAAAAAGAAAAAAACTGCAGAAAAATGGGTAAAACTGTTTGGAACACAACAATATTAATATGACAATAGCATATAATGTTGATGAAAATTATGTAGTGATATGCAGCCATGCGTACAGTAGGCTGTCACTATATCAACTTAAAAGTTTTAGTGGATTAGGTAGAATGCATTCAGATGATTTTAGCTCAGTGCTTAAGTAGAGCGCTGTTGTTCTACTTATCCAGCAAGGAGAGAGAAACCAATCCTTTCCACTTCAGTAAAGATTTGGATAATTGGAGTTTTGTATTAAGATTGACACCAGATGAAAGTTGGTTATTAACACAGGGTGAAGCGTGGCAGATTGTTTATTAGAATCCTGTCACTATTTACAACAAAAAACGGCGGTGGTTTGACATTGAGAGTTCAATCAAAAGTAAGGTATCAAATTGATATTCTACCAAAGGAAACATTCTGCAATAGGGAACCTTTTGTGTGCATTTTAATCAACCCACATACAGTAGAAGTTAAATTCTCATTTTAATCACCCAAAACCCATTGATCCAGGCCATAATTAAGCAGTGTTGAGGTTTATCAGGCTCCATTCAATAAATATTCAAATGCAGGCCTTACACCAAATTGACATAAATGTGGTTGTAACAATTTTTGATTTTGTGACCAGCCTGGACAAGCAAAGTCGCACAATGGTAGTCAAAGGCTGAATCCCATTTCAGCTCTTGCCCCTACCACTTATCCCTATCCCTCCATTTTGCACCTTCATAGGGGTAGGGCGTCCCAATTCTTGTTTGGACTGAGGGATAATTGCTATATAGCCCTTCAAACTATTCCCTTCAAGCCCTTTTCAATTTTCAGAGGCACACTCCAATCAGAGTGTTTTGATACATTTCCCATACAGTGATGCTTTGTGAATACTATCTAGTTACTACCGGTAACTAGCTTGCTAATTAAAACGAATGGTAACATACCGCTACATCTATCAAATTTTTTAAATTTTTCGTTTGCTAGTACAGTACTGTAGATCAATTGATCAATCAGATAGGTGACAACTGTCACTGTCAGTGTGATACGGTAACATTATTGCCAATGCCGTACTGTAGTAGGCTTGTAAATGTAAAACATGTCCATATCAAAAATATGCCTATGGTATAGCCGACGCAAGATACATCATCACAGCTGAGGGCGGCATTATGGAAACGTAAAACACGATTTTGCAATTTATAAATTGCTTACCAATAATGTTCTGGTTCTTGAGGTGTTGTCCCATTTTGTAGGGAAATATTTCAACCCTTGCCCCTTGTAACTTAGTTCCAAGTGGCAGGGGGTAAGGGTAAAAATGAGAAATGGGATTGGGCCAAAATATATCCCCCTTATCCCTCATACTTGATATACTATGGTAAAGTATGATCAAAACACATTTTCTTGGCCTGACAGAACCATAAATACTGCAGGGACCAAGGTGAGAGCAAGATGCAATGTATAATCAAAAGTCAAGAAGGAAAAAAAAGAACACCTTTCTGTACGTTGTGTTCTGTTTTAGCCCATGTCCTTTTAAAGATTCCCTTCAATGTCACTGGAACAGGAACAATACTTAACCTTTCTGCCCGCTGCTAACATTTTTATCTACAAGGTTGGTTTATTTACAGCCTTCAGACAAGGCATGTTCGTTTCACTGGTGTGTGTGTGTGTGTGTGTGTGTGTGTGCATATATATACTGTATACAGTATATATACTGTATGTGTGTGTTTAAGTACATAAGCAATGGTTACAATGTATGCAGTGAATGTGCAGGTCCCTATATAAATACACCACGTGTATGTGCATCTGAGCGTTTAGGTAGAGATTGTTAACCGACTGTTAACTGTGAAGAAGTCATGCAGAGAGAGACTGCAACCATCATCTTCTTTAGTCTGGGGGCTGGTTTAGGGGAGGGACTTCTGTTTGACTTTATATAGTATGTTGGTTCCCAAATATTATTGTGTCATGTACAGCCCCTTCAATATAGAAGGTCAATTGTTTTTGTTGCAAGCTCTTTTGCCGAGTGAAACAACACGTTCTCATTCCCAACTCGTTAAAAATTGTAGCTTGGTCAATGGCCTTTCCCGTCAATTTTCAAAGCATTAGAAAACCTTTGGCATCTTAGGATGCTCATTGACTTTTACGGCAATGCTACGGAGTTACCACAGGTAGATTTTTAGCTATATGGGCATGCAATCTCAGCGCAAGTATTAGCTCCTGATTGTAGATAAATATTCAATATACAATCGAGACATGTTAAAATGTAATTACTTGAATTCATAGGCTACACATAGCCTATACTGAAATATAACAATCTTTTTAATATTATGAAACCCATTAATAAGGTATACAAAAAAAAAAACCCGCGAGGGGCAAAACCTGTGAGATATAAACAGGAACGAGTGTAAGTTAGCCATGGTGACTGCCCTGGTGACTGCCCTGGTGACTGCCCTGGTGGCTGCCCTAGTGGCTGCAGATATTCTGCCACTGACAAATGTACTACTTGTATGTCACTTTGGATAATAAGTGTCTTCTTCATACTGAAAATCTAAGATAAACGTGCTAGCGTGCATTTTCAGGTAATGTCACCTTCTTCTTTGCTGTTCAACCTGAGACCTGTACTTTCCAAATTAGATCACTCCTACAATTTGTACCACGATAATATGCTGTTTTACTACCGAAAACATGTTAAATTACAACATCTAAATTACTCCCTGTGCTCAGTACTCCTGAGCACAATATGATTGTGAATATGTTAAATTAACCTTAATACCATCAAAAAGTATTATTATTATATAATATTATAAAGCTGGATACTATTACAATGATTTTCTCTCAGCAAAATGATACGTGATACTGTCAGAGGATATAAAATTGGTGCACACACAGAGGGGTATGCTAGAAATCAACACCTTGCTGACTTAATTACCCATTTATCCTTTTTTTGTCTTAACAAATTATATTAAAATATAAATTACAAATTTTGTAAATATAATCCACATGCTATCATGTGCTATACCCGTGTGTATGAATACTGCCCATGTCCTTATCTGAACCCTGCCTCTTACTGCAGGGTCAATCTGGGCCTCTGCGGAGACCCGTTGCACGCGCACACACACACAGTACACACGCATGCACACACGCACACACACAGATGCACATGCATGCACGCATGCGCACACACACAGATGCACACGCACACACACACACACATACACACACACGCGCATACACATACACATAGATGCACACGCACACACACACATACGCGCGCACACACACACACCAAGGTGTCCCACAGTGTGTATGGACACTGCACCCTCCAGTAATCCAATGAGCTCAATGTGTTCTGTTGGGTACACCTAGTCTGACCCTATCTTTCTTCACACAAAGACATTCTGCCTTTCTCTTTTTACACGTACACGCTCGCACGCACGCACACACGCACAACAGTGCTACCCCTAAACACGTCAACATACACAGTATACAGTACGTGTTCAATTCATGCCAAATATGGGAAGTCTATGGGTTTTATCATTATTTTTAATTTGGGTTTGCTCCGTCTGACGGAAGTGGTTCAGAACAAGCAGTTACAGTAAGTCATGAAGCTGGAGGCTTTGACACAACACACACAGACACACACACACACACACACACACACACACACACACACACCTACAGTTAAATTAGCTAAACTAATCTTCTACAGTATACAGTACAGTAAACCAAAAATAAAACAAAATGATCTGCACCCCTATCTCTGTCTTTCGCACACACAGACACACACGTACGCACACCTACAGTTAAATGAGCTAAACTAATCTTCTACAGTATACAGTGCAGTAAACCAAAAATACAGAAAACAAAATGATCTGCACCCCCATCTCTTTCTGTCTTACACACACGTACGCACACACACACCCTCTGACTGCTGTTGAGTGGTAACGGGAGCGGAGGTAAATTATGCACAGTGGGGATATCTACTTTCCTGTTTTCTGGCCACATAACGGCTGCGATGTTGCCTCCTTTGTTGTGGCCGCTTTGCGCCCACGGTGTGATGGGTAGAACAAAGCTTGGGAGAAAGCAAACCTGCGTGTAGTTCAAAAACATGTTCTCCAGCCCCTTTGAAGACACACGCTCACTTCAGGCAAACACCGTCTTGGGAGTTGCGATATGAATGTGTCCGCGTGCGTTTATACTCGCTCACTACACACGCACGCACACACACACACATAATCATGCCTACGTGCACAAATGTACCAGAGCAAGGTGATTATCAAGCCCTACAGGGTGAGCTTGATCTTAAGTCAACCTGGCAACAGTCATGCAATTAGGGAGAGTGCTTCAAAGGGGAAAGACATTGTGTGCCCTACAGGTTAAGGTTACCAGAATGCTATTTAGCAGTGATATTTGATCCATTATACATTGCCTGAGTCTGCTGCCAGTACAGTGTGAATTATAAATATTGTATCAGCACTGGGACCGTCATCCATGCCTCCTAGACATAACATACTCGACAGGGGTACGCACGGGGACCCCCTCTTCCCACATGTTCTTTTTTGTCGGTGCCCCGCTCGCTGAGATCAGTGGGACGGGTGATTGCGTGGCAATGGTCACCATGTTGCAACTCATCAAGACAAAGCCATAGTTTCACATTTACTACATAAAGTCTGGCACACAGCAACTGTGCCAACATCCGTCTTGACAGGGAAGGTATTTTGATTGACGTGCACCGCAACCAACCACATAACTCAATAACCAAGTCGGACGGTAAACTTACACTGAGGAATCAGTTGGGGAAACTTGCAGATCTTCTTCAGGTAAAAGATGAGGCTACTGTTGATGTAAATGGAACCACTGGAATTAGTATATGAAGCACTACACTAGCGTTGCACCGGACATTCAGATACAGACTTCTAAGAGGCTGAGGCTAGGGAGCGAAGCTAGTCTCACAGATCCAGCATTTTACTTACGTAACGTCTGGGACACTGCGTCAGTGACAAGCAAGGTATTTTGATTGACATGCACGACCAACAACGTAACTCACTGACGTTAAACTTGCAATGAGGAAAACTTAACAACAGGACTTCTTACGGTTCTTTTAAATATGTAGGATTAGTAGGCTACGGTTACTGATTAAAATAAATGTTTCATTTTAAATTAGTAAATAAAGCACTGTACTATCGTTGCACCAGAAAGTGCTGATGGATGGAAGACGAAGCCACCTCTGCGTTGGCTTCGTATTGGCCCACCTGGAACAGCAAGCGAGGCGTTGGTGCTTGTTAGCACGGGTGATCACTTTGTCACATATCAAATGGCTTTTGCTTCGTCTGTCGCTCCATTACCCCTGAGCTTTCTGTCATTTCACAGCAGAGAGACTAAATTAAGTGGCGCTGATGCCTTTACGCTATAGTTTCTCTGTTGGGTGGTTTTTATTATGCATTGAATGTCAACAAACCGCTGTCAGATATCAAAACGTTAAGTCAAACTGCACTTGCTCATTAATAAAATTTAATAAACTTTTCACACAGTACATGCCAAAGAAAATGAATGAATTTATTCCGATATAATTGTTGCACACCACTTATTGTTATTTATGTAAACCTGCATTTGACAGGCAAAACAAAAAGCTACCTTTAGTGTTTGAGTGTTCAGTCTGGTGCAGTTCTGTGGTCGCTTGCTTTTCAACAGTGAAGAGAAAACTCGATACCTGGTCCATTTGTCTGACATCGGGCGATGAATTGTACAGTTTAGAAAGGACTCTGCTGCAGCTAAAACTAGCCACAAGCTTTGTGGTTGTTTGACATTTCATGGGTTATTCGTCAGGCGTATTTGTCATGAACTCTAACCCACATGTAGAGGGATCTGTCAGTGTGTTTTTCTTGTTCTGCTGTTGTCATATTGTCAGTTTAATGCTGTTCAATGTTGGGCAAGTTACTCGGGAATTGTAATAAGTTACTAGTTACTTATTACTCCTTCAAAAAGGAGTATTATTTTATTTATTACTGGGTATTCAAATTAACTAGTTACATTACTGTGTTACTTTCACAGTCACTACCCTGTCTCGCCCCTTTCTGAAAAATGACAACCTGTAGCCAGCTCATTTTAGAACTGAATCCTCTTTTACTGGAACAATAATTCACCTTAGGAGTCAACAATCAGCCAACGTGAAAACATTGCAGCCCCTCTACTAGTTACTGAAAACAAAAATAATATGATATACTGCCCAACACTGCTGCTGCTGTCTGCTGTATGTACTGTTGATGTAACTCACTAACTAACTTTGACAAACCAGCATGACAACGAAGGTATAGAACGAAAATCAGTTTAATAATAACTAATATAAACATAGACAGCTTGTAACAAACAATAACCCGCAATGGGGCAAACAAATGGACTGCATATAAATACAGGGGAGTGATTGATGAACAAGGGACAGGTGTGGGAGGCCCTGATTGCCACCTGTCGCAGATCGGGTATCAGTATTCCGGGGACGGCACACCAGCGCACGCCAGAACGGAGGGCTCAGCCCCGCCGCAGGACCCCGGCGTGACACTAACTAACTAACTAACTAACTAAGTAACAGCCTATTTGTTATCAAGTGGTTTAAATCACAAGGGCAATTACATGCATACAGTGCTTCAACAGAGGAGTCTACCTATAAATTAAACGTAATTTTCCTTATTTACAAGTCTGGAAAATAGATTAGACTGTAAATGGATGTGATGCAAACATTTAAATCCTTATAATGGGTGTTTCATCTGAGATTTACAGTGCTGATATTGCACCTGCAATACATTTAAACTTGCTAGTTTATATTTTGAATCAAATTTTGGACATGCAAGGCATTTGGCCAGTAGTATTTTGTTCAATTGTTTATTCATTAAAGTTAGTTATTCATTATCTCTATAATACAGTTTTTCTATTATAATCTGTTTGTCTTGGCAATGGACACAAAAACAGAGAGTTTCTGTGTCGTGTCCATCTGCATTACTTACCAATGGTCCTCAAGTATGTTAGATAAGTAAAATGTAATTTCCCTGTGCAAATATGTGTGAAATTAAATACACACAAATAAAGGACAGCTTTACAGGCCTGGGTTTATCCTGACCATATTTGCTTAGTATTTTATTGCATGTTTCGTCCGGGAGGGAGGGAGAGATATATCGAGAGTGTGTGTGTGTGTGTGTGGGTGGAGAGAGGGGGGAGCATCACAAACATGTTTATGGCATTTCCTGTTTGGGTGGTTCCGCGTTTCTGCACCGTGGCAGCTAGCGTGGAGATATGGAGCAAGAAATAGTCTATTGGCAGCGAGATATACAACTCTATCAACAGGCTAGAGTGGTTATGATCAAAACAAGCCACAAATCCTCTTTAACTACATCTTTGAATCGGCAATAAGTTGTCTATGATAAAGTGCTTTCAATGTTCCATGTTTTAATCTCATCAGGAGTTGGCAAGGGAGTCCCAAGGGAGTTTCCAGTCTTCCCCCCATGTACGCACAAGTTGAGCTACTTACATGCCAACCGCTAAAATTACTGTAATCTATAGAATATTCCTCCCTGGAACTTTTCAGTTCGCCTGGCGTTGTCAAGTTTGTTGATTATAGCACTATCGAAGCAATAATTTCTTACCTAACGATGGAGGTGTTATTTTACCAATTATGCAAATCCCCGCACAAATAAATAAAATTACTTAAATGCTCCACCAGTGGCACGCGAGCACCGGAAAAGCTTTCTGTTCACTTCAAAAGTAAGTCAAACAATTGCCTGTAGGGGTGGATAAAATCAATACACTCGGAGACTTCCACATTATGAGTCGCTCAACCCTTTCCTCCATAAAATGGTGTCCGAAGGGTGAGTGAGAGACAAAGAGCAAGAGAGAGCTTTTAAGATAAGGTCCTTTCCATCTCCCAAAGCCATTCTTGTTAAACGACAAAATCTTAAAGGGAAAAAGCGGGCCCAACAGCCTGCCTCAAACAGACGGGAGAGTCAATCTGTACAACTAGTTAATCAGTATTTCATCAGCCGCTATGTGCGGAATATAAAAATGCCGAGCTCAAAAGGAAACTAAAAACCAAAAATTGAAATAATACATCAGCATTTCCAGATTAATGCAGTGCAATAAACAGTGATTACAGGCCTAGTCTTGCGGGAGCTTCATGTAGTGCAATGAATATACAATTTACTTGATTGATCAGTAGGCATAAAAGGCAAAACTAATCAAACTGTGTCTAATATAGGGAAACTCCCAGATGCATCCATCCATTGACTCGTTTTATGTGCTTTCAGACACGAATGCCTTGAAATCATGCTATCAAGCAGATGTGAGTTTAGAATATGATGTCCCAGGACCTAATTAGCTATATGATTGTAGCTATATGACAGAAAGAGTGATTGCTGTTGTTTTGAGTGTGTGTGTGCATTTGATTGTGTGTGTGTGCGTGTGCATGTGCATGTGTGTGGGTTACAAACACAGATTATATTCAGTACAGAAATTTAGGGAATAAGTTAAGTATCTGTAAATCTGTTCTTGTGTACAGTGTGTTTGTGCATGTGTGTGTGTGTGTGTGTGTGTGTGTGTGTGTGTGTGTGTGCGTGCGTGCGTGCGTTACAAACACAGATTATTTTCAGTACAGAAATTGAGGGAATAAATTAATTGTGTGTAAATCTGTTCTTTTGTGTTTGTGTGAGTGTGTGTGTGTGTCT
Organism: Amblyopsis rosae; assembly: GCA_025399935.1. Taxonomy (NCBI): domain Eukaryota; kingdom Metazoa; phylum Chordata; class Actinopteri; order Percopsiformes; family Amblyopsidae; genus Amblyopsis; species Amblyopsis rosae. Next base: position 1,475 of record JAODTR010087002.1, on the reverse strand, counting down.
GAAAGAGACACTGTACTGTATTTGTGTCTGTGTGTTTGTGAGTGTGAGCGTCCGTGTTTGTGTGCGTGAGCGCGCGCGCGCGCGCGTGTGTGTGTGTGTGTATGCGTGTTTGTGTGTGTGAGCGAGAGAGAGAGAGCGAGCGAGAGAGAGAGAGAGACTACGGCATAGGGATACAGAGATAGTGTCTGTATAATTTGTGCGTCTCCACCCACAGCTGTGTCAGGCCTGCGATGTCCAAGCCACGTTGTGACCAGTCTGAGCTGCCCTTTCTGTCTCACTGCACCTGTTCCTCCACATTAAACACTCCACATCTTCATCCCCTGGTGTTGCACAGTGTTACAGCACTCCTGCCCAGATACCCTGGTTAGAGCCTGCGCATGCATGCATGTTTGTACAAACAAGCTAGCAATGCGCTTATGTTGTGCCGGCTGCCTGTCCGGCAAGCAAAACGACATTTGGCCTGCATTCCTACGCGGGCAAACCAAGTGTCCTGCATTTCTATGCTCACAAGGGCGGGGGGGGGGTTGTTTCCTGCCAAACAGAAAATACAAGTTCCATACTCGTAGTTAGATATTCAAGGTAAGAAAAGTAAACTCTTGAAAGTGATGAAGTAGACTATCCAACTTCAAATATACTGTAGAACTAACATCAAATCCATATACTATGATATGTTGGTATGTGATCACTATTTATCAAACTCAAGTTAAGCATGATTGCATCGCTTTGTTTGCAAGATGCATAACAGTGAACGTACGATAGAGAATGCTTGCTAAATCCGAGCTCAAATCAAGACAATAACAACACCCTCCATGGTGCCGCTCCATACATCAAAAAGCATTGTGAAGCAAAGTGTAGTAAGCTACTATGGCTTTGCTGATGCGAGCGGTGTTCACCACTGTTTATGTTTGCTATTTACGGATCCAGGGATGTGTGGAAGAATCATATACTTATATCATATATTTATTTATTCAACACGCACAGAGAACGGTAAGAGTGTGAAATGCAAGGAGCTATTTGGTGAATTTGACTAAAAGTGTATTAGCTTACAAATATCTTGCAATAGCTGACTATACCTTTAAGTTTGTTTAGACAAACAAGGTATTATGTCTGTTATTTTATGTATGCTATTATCTTATGTTTAAAGACGTGGATTCAGGTGAGATTATTTGAAGTCAAAGGTACATATGAAGTTATTTTTAGCTACATAGAGCATGTAGTGGAGGTGTTGGCTGATTAGCATAGGTTCTGCTACACTAGCAGGGGCTGGTATAAAGTCTAAGAAGTAGTGTCTTCAGGAGGAAACTACGTATTTCATATTAAGACATCCTCTACAGTATAGGCTAATATGCACTATTGATATATATTTACCTCTCCGGGAACCATCACCATATCGTGGTGTAGAGGTTTGTGTGTCCCTATGATCCTGAGAGCTGTGTTGTCTGGAGCCTTGTGCTCCTGGTAGGGTCTCCCAAGGC
>JAODTR010086991.1:0-14288 GCA_025399935.1 Amblyopsis rosae | reverse complement strand
GACACAGATTCTGAGGGAGCACCCTATGGCATCGACTGGATTTCTATATAATCAATAATGTAGTTATCCGATTAATCGAAAAAATAATCGATAGATTAATCAACCAAAATAATAATCGTTTGGTACAGCACTACAATGTAATGATTACTACTGGCCTTTAATCACAGTTATAAAGGCATAGATGTACAGGCTGTACTTCCTGGTTGTGTGTGTCAATTATGGGACATTTACATAAGGCCTTTTTTTTATTTTATGTTGTTTTTCACAATAATCTAATCAGCAATCATTCTATTGCCATTTTACATGCAATGTTATCAGATATGGCAGGAATTCAAAAACACTCAGCTAATCTTGAGTGCACTCTGTACCTACAATGGCTGTATAATGTTGTGGCCTACCTTGACCATTGCAGATAATTACCGCACCACTGTGTGGTTACCGTAGGTTAGCAGAAAGCTAACTTGGGTTACGATTCTACCACCGAAGAATACCCCCTTGTGAATGAATACAGCCGTTATAATGATGTATCTGACCTGGTCCCAGTCACCCGTTTGTAGTTGTCCTTGGAGTACACAGCCAGTATGGAGACTCCTGAGCCGATGTTGACCAGCAGCATGGGGAAGGGGTTGTCCAGGGAGCAGGGCGTCTTGACGCAGCTCTGGGTGTCCGAGGGGTTCTGGAAGAAGTAGCCCTCCGGGTGACCGTTGAAGCCCATGCCGTCCATGTACAGCAGGCCTCGGATCAGACAGTCCAGCTCGTCCAGCTTCAGCAGCTCTAGGTCAGCCATCTGACAGGAGGGAGGAAGGGTTACTTAGGGATGGCCATATGCTTAGGAACACACACAGACACACACACGCGCACATGCACGCACGATAGTTATAGATAGTACTAGTGACACGCATAGCACATACTGTACATGTACAGCTTGCTGACTGACTTACATACTGTGGTGTGCATGAGTTCAAACCATCATATGAACAATGTGATCGAGAAAAACTATTAATTTACACATTAGGTTTTGCACGCAAACTCTTAGTGACAGTTCAAAGGGAAAGGTATTGAGGGAAATGTCACAGTTGAATGTGCTTTCGCTGTTGACTGTTTTCACGGTTTCACTGTTATTTGAAAGTGCAGTAACGGCAACATCTTTCCAAAGTCAATAAGTAACTGTGTTAAATAATTGCAATTTAAATATTGACCAGAATAATTGTGATTATGAATGTGTCCATAGTCGAGCATTAATAAAGATAGATTGGGTGCTTGAATGCCCTGCACACTATTCCAGATTAGGACAGAGCATATAAAACAACCCCCCCCCTCCCCGTGGATTGTGCAAGTGTGTGTGTACAGCCTTCACTGCATCCATGACAGCAAACTAATATTATGAGGTAATAATAGGACTGGCAACACCAACTGCTTGCCTTGAAGCGGGAACCAAGACAGTTGAATGAACTCTGCCACAGACAGGCAGTTAAGATATTTCAAATGGACATGTACAAACGTGCACAGCTTGAAATGTGTCCCCATGTAGGGAAAGGGCTCCACAAAATCATCTTGTGTGAATCTGCATTAAGCCCCACTTCTATCCTCTCTACTGCTCCCCATACACACTGTTTGACAACAGTGCTGTGTGTCAGACATATGTGTAACTCTATAGCTACAGAGGAGTGAACTCTATATACGTTCTGCACCTATAGAGTTAGCATGGTTGTACTGTACGACCCCCAGGGTTCCACTGGGCGTATGTGCGCCGGCGCATGTGTGTGATGCGTTCTGTCTCCGACACCGCCTCGGAGCTGATCGCGGCCACTCCAGTAAATGCTTGCACTTCCACCAGACAGGCTTCCCAGAAGCGGCTCTCTGCTCTGCTCGTGTCTATTTTTGAGGATGCCACATCCACGATGCGCAGCTCAAATAAAAAAACACATTAGAAATCGTGTGCAAAACAAAGTGTGCAGACTCCCGATCGTATTTGACTTCACTACATCGGTGGCAAGAGTCCAGAAGTGAAAAAGATTTGACATCATAGATGACATGAGGTTTTTTATATATAATAAACAGTTATATTGACACCACCAATCCTTTTTATGAGAGCAATTCCAGAAATGACAAAGGGGTGGAGTTTTTATTTTGCAGTAGTTTTGGGAGTGTAAATGATAACCTACTAATTATCGTCCTTAAAAAGAAAGTCAATGTCAGATAAGCAAAGTAGTTTTGTTGATCTCACCAATGCAAATGCTCCCGAAACGCAGCGCACACGTGCCCAGTGGCATCCCAGCCTAAGTAGGGAGACTACGTCAGTACGCCAATCTGTCCGTCTGTCTCTTTCCTCACTCTGCCTGATAAGATAACTATGAGCAGGTAAATGAAACGGCCATCTCTCACACACACACACACACACACACACACACACACACACTCACTCACCGCACGGAATTCGTTCTCAAACTTGTAGGCCCCTCCCCCGGTGGCACAGAGCGTGGTGTGCAGACTGGAGAAGTTCTTGTCTCGGCCCATCTGGATGAAGCGAGGCATGGCCTGGGTGGGGAAACGGATGAAGTGCAGGTTCCCCGTGCGGCCGCACATCACCAGGTTTCTCAGCTCCAGGTGCACGTCACGCACACCAGTCTTACCTGGGGATGAGTGTGTGTGTGTGTGTGTGTGTGTGTGTGTATGCGTGGTCAATGGTGAATGTCAATGGTTCAGGCATAAAATGGAAGTTAGAGTAGCCAACAAAATGTCTGCTGTCTTCTATTCTGTGTGTGTGTGTTCATGCATACCATAGGCCACGTTGGAGGTGAGGTATCGACGGATGGATTTGAGGTTCTCCACCTCCTCCTGCTCCTCCTCTGCTGTGATATCGACCGGTTCAAAGTAAACCAGCTTGACCAGCGTACCACCAATGTCCATACCAAACCATGGAAAAGCTGCAGGAGAGAGGCGGGATCACGTTACCATACAGTAGTGCATCTACAAGCAGAAGAAGGAAAAAAAAGAAACCACACTCACACACACAACAGGTTTGCAGACAACCAATGTAACATGGGCAAGCTAAAGAGCACCTTCAGCAACAGACTCATTCAACCTCGCTGCTCTAAGGAGCGATACAGGAAATAATTCCTACCTACTGCAATAAGACTATATAACTCATCTGCCTCCATTAGTCAGGCCTATTACAGAACTGGACTGGACTAAATGTTCCTCGTATTTTACTCTACAGCATTATTTTATTCTATTATTTTATTGTTTTTAATGTATCAGACTGCTATGACGACCTAATTTCCCTTCGGGGATAAATAAAGTTAACAACTTGTGACTACGCTACAATTGCGAACCACACACACTTATCACCCGGAACATAGAGGAAACAAAATGTTTGTATTCAGGGGGAAAAAGAACACTACATGCAGCTCACATTGCCTTAGCAAATGGTTGATAGCAGTACAATTATTACTCAGAGCACAACATCTGGGAAATGGGGAGGGAGGAGGTTATTGGCACAAGTTGTTAAAGGCAAATCAGTTAAGAACAAGTTATTGTGTCTTTCCGCTATAGCTTCGCCAAACTTCAGTAATATTGTCATTCCTGTGGTTAATGCCAGGCTGTGATACTGCCAAACAGACATCTGATTTTTTAAGATACATAATAATATTAATATAGTTACATGACCTATAACCTAAAGAAATATTTTTTATTTATAATGAAAATGTTATAGTAAATGCATACTTAAAATACATCTGGCAGTAGCATGACAGTATTTCATTTTCTTTTTGTCGATAGTTTAAATGTGGATGGTGTAACTTTTGTGATAAGTTGAGTGGCCTTTGCTAGCAGTCAACTTTACGCTCCACCTGTGTGAGTGACCTTTAATAGTTGTCTATGTGGATTGAGCCCTTATCTCTGTGACCATGGGATTGGTAGGCTAAATCTCAGAATGCTCTATTGGAAGATATAGTCTTTCCCAAAATGATGTACTGTATGCATACATACATATATGCATACATACATACATACATCTATTGGACTTGATAGGTAGGTATGCAACATGCTTTTTAATGCATTGATTTGAGTAGGCTATAAAGGTGTGTTGGATCATCTATTAACAAAGAACATTAACTAAGTTGCAGTCACCTAGGAACAATCCCAATCAGTATTACTGTGTTGCTTGATATTACTCTCAGCTACAGTAAGTTAAATAGCTAGACTTACTAGTAAGCAAATATGCTCTGGTAGCAATGTGTTGTTCCCATTTTTTCCACATTTGCTCTTGTGTCACCAATGTACCTATACCCATTGGCCTCTATAGGGTACAACTCCTGTAAGATATTGTTTTTTAATCTGTTTGTTTGACCAGAATTGCATACTTTGGTAAGTACTGCCAATAAAGTTGGATATATACTGCAGCCTAAGAAATTCAGTATTGCCATAATACATATGGATTATGTTAGTGTACTATACTAACATACCTTTATCTTCTAGCCTAACCCCAAAGATATTGAGCTATGGCCTCAGTTAATTTGGTACATGGTAACCTACAAACCTCTTGCTTTCATACTGAAGCTGAGAAGCCTACTGAACCCTGGGTTTCCAAAGAGGTCACACACGCACAGACGCAGAGACACACACACACACACAAAGTCCAGCCAGAGATCAGGTTGATCAGGAGGGTAGGGTGAAGAGACCGAAATCCATTCCATGTAGGTGAAAGTTCCCTGGCAAACCACTTTCTTGGTGTATGCGTGATTTTCATAATCAAGCTTGTCAAATTAACAATTGACTAGCGATGAGAGCACTTTCACAGAAGATTTAAAAAGGAGAACCTTCCCTTTAAACCCTTGAATTAACCTGAGGTCACACGACCTCAGTTAGAACATGCACGAGTGGTGACTGTTATGTGAGTTCATCGCCAAACAAAGGCTTGAGGGCAGGAACAAAGGCACCTACGATCGACCAGTCAAGAGGACATACCAACATGTACTGTGTGTGTGATAAGACATCCACTGAATGCTATGTTATTATGCACACTGGACACAATAACATTATGCACCACCTACTGCACATACAAAGCTATCAAGATACAGCATGTCCCATTCATCTGATAGGTGACTTCAGAACATTAGGCCACAACAAGACAGTAACACGCACATTCATATGCTGCTATTAGGTTGCTCAGAATGTTATATTGAAGAGGCCTATAGTCTGTTTGTGTCAGTACTGCAAGTGAAAGTAGTGGAAGAAGAGCGTGAATGTAAATATTGACATTTATATTAAATAATAGCGGCTGTAGACCCAATAGTGAGATGTCCTTTTGTGCACACCCTGTCAATGATTGGACAACAGTAACTGAGGCCCTGAGACTCTGCAATGAGTCATATTTATAGAGTTATTAAATGACATTGACATGCAGAACAAATAGCGTTTCAAGAAATATCCTCATCCTTGGAATTAGTCACACGCGTGACGCAGCAAAGACAAGGGCCCAACAACACCATATTCTACCAGAAACCAATGTGCGCTTGTGTGACTGTCAACCATACTGTATGTTGCCTGCAAGTCACCTATTCTTGTACAGAGAAGCAGAAAAACTGATGGTGTGTGCCTGGCCAACATTTCATATGGCAGTGATGAAAAAGTGTCACGGCTGCTAACGATTGTTGTTGTTTGTGGTGATTAAATTAAAAAAGCACAATACCGCTATAACATTAACATGGTATTCAGGGTTGCAAGGATGCATAAATAAACATACACACTGTCATATTTCATATTTCAAGCCACTTATAACAAACACCAACCACATAGTATCCTAAGACCCATAAGAAGGAGAATATACCTATCTATTAGATATTATGTGTGTCATTTTTTTTTCTTTTCTGTAAAGTTAATTATATTTTCATAAAGAAATATTCGTTACAAGTGCATAATGTGTGTGCATTGTCCAAAGAACCAGTTCAACATTACCATACCATCTGTGTATGCTTCAAGTGGTGCCTTGGGCTATTTGCAGTTCATTTAAACTGTTAATTTGAGTTAGTTTAGCTAAATTTGTCAATCTACAAAGTAACATGCATGCTCCCAAGACATCAACACGCTCATGACCTCTTCGACATGCAAAAAGAGGGGCTGTCTGTACAGTTCATCAGAGTTGCGCTCGTTGAGTCAGTCCCCAAGGGACCAAGACACCAAACCAGGAGCATGCATGTTCAACAACCTAGGGGCATTGCATGGATTAGGGAGCAGCCCAAAGGGTTATACAAGCTCATCAGCATGGTTGGCCCTCTTCCAAGAATCGCTCATACTGTTACAATGTTCCCTTAATTGCACAATATGCTACATTGGGTTTTGGCCTTTTCAAAGCAGAACATGGGTGACCAGTGACCACAGACATGTTGGCCATCTGTGTTTGTTTCAACATGATGTGCCTTTGGTAATAGACTTCTTATACTAATACCAACACACATCAAAAATGTATGGTTTTCTGGTAGCCTACATTTTAACTGTTACAATATGATAGCACTATTGACAATAATACTAACGCTGAGAAGTATAAATACATGCATACTTAATCTAGGCTTTCTTTTCATTTAGGGCAGTGATGAGTGATCTTAAGTTGTCATAATTTAGCTATTATTTGCCTTATGTCATTACCGTTGCCAGAACAGGATCCTGTTGTTCACATATCATATCAGAATGTCCTGTGCTGCTGAGTAAATTAAAGCTTCTCAGCAACAATAGACCCAACTGACTATACTGCTGTAGCATTTGGAAATTCAATTCATCATCTTTACATTCTTATAGAAGGTAATGCCAATTGCCAAGATATGTCAAGTGCTATCGGAGTTAAAGAAAATAACGTTTCTGACTTATTAACAGTATTTTAGAGGACAATATTAAAAAAATGAATACATTTTTGTCAAATTCACCAAATATCTAACATTCCACTAATTTACCTTTTCTCTGTGGGTGTAAAAATAATCTGGTACTTCTACACAGCCCTGGCTCCATAAATAGGAACACAAATGTAGTGGTGCAGACCACACACACACAACAGCAATATCCCAGCCCTGTCTATGTGTCTCCAATGTGTGGGGCAGAGCTTCTGCGTGAGCACCCTATGGTATTGGAGGAAGAAATGTTTTGTTTTGTTTTGAGTGTGAATTTAGCAAACCAAAATCATAAACCATAATCCTTATGCAATAAGATTTTTGTGGGTATGCGAATATCTCTCCCTCCCTCCCTCCTTCTCCCTCTATCTAACACAATTACAGATGGATGTGAGGAATGCCGGCAAACTGGCTTAGCAAAACGATGACTGAATGTAGAGTTAGTCTCTGTGTTAATAGTCCTACAGGGTGAAAACATACTCGCTACACACCGGCCAGAGCTTTACTGACTAGAAATAATAAGGGAGGACTATTCTATGCTACCAAGAGATAAACTGTTGTTTGTTGAAGAATGCTGTATCTCCAAAGCATACATGCTCAGAAAGTTATGTAACTATATGATAATAACATAATTTACAGAGCATAATTAAGTTATAAATTGTTACAAACAGGTTTATATAGACATTTCCTGTTTTCATTGCAGACTTACCAGGTTTCTTTTGACTTATTAGCTTCATGATGATGGAAAACGTTAGATCAAAAGGTGCATGCAAATTGCCAACACTTTCCTGGCAAGGTTCTGTATAGACTCGCATAAAAAAATTGACAGTTCTTGGCTGTTTTATTGTAGTTGAAAACAGTATAAGTAGTGCTCTGCTGCAAGCAAAAGCACACTTTTAATCATTATGTCCTAAAAACATCAGATCTTCACAGCATCTGAAATGAGCAGTAAATAATGGGGAGGGACCAGGGCCCTTTAACCCTGACACAGCAAGACATACATAGGACGCTGATTGGTCGAAGAACGCCAAGCCCACTTATCAGGAGCTTTTTCACCACTGTGTAGCGACCAATCATCACAGGCCTAATGATATCTGAGGTTTCATAAAACAATAGGGAATCACTTCACTATCAGAAGACTGTCTATTTTAATGAGCAGCGCGGAAGTTGCGATCTTAAACAATTTTGATAATGTGTATACTGTATAGATACATGTAAACAGTCTTTAATTTATAACAACGAGCATGAAATTGTGATAAACCTATTAACAGCTGGAAATGATAGAGGGTATTTCTCAAGGGTAATTCATGCATTTGCTGCTCACGACAGTACGTACATTCTGGTGCAACGCCAGCAAGACCCTTCAAAAAATGATTTCATTAAGTAAGACTGTATATCACAATTTATAAAAATGCATTTACATTTTTCAATTTATATGTACATTTCAAAAGTCACATTTTGTGTCATGAGATCATAATACACAAACTGTCAATCGGTGGAGACTTACGGGGTCTGTGCCGCTTCATAGATTCCGTCCTACGCCGCAGCCTGCATCTCTTGGCTGGTGAGCCGTTGCATTCAACATCGTCGTGATGGTGCAAATGGTGAATGTTTTCTAAGGTACTACTGGTTCCGCCTGTAATGCCAAATGCATTGTTGCAGCTGCCGTTCGCAACGACATGGCTGCTGTGAAATCCCCTCTGGCTCTGTCCATTAACATGACACGGACCCGATGAGCCATTCTTGTCCATCACTGACTTGGCTTTATCCATGGCTGCAGCTTGCTAGCTTAGCATGGAGTGACACCGCTGCCGTGCTATCCTTGAATGCAAGCAGGGAAGGCTAGCTAGAGTAACGTTAGCCCCGTTAGCCTGCTGCGATACAGTAAAGCGAGGAAACGACTAAATCACCTAATCTCTTCCGTGTGGATATACCTTTGACGATACAAAATAACTTAAAAACTTCAAATATAACCGACACATTCTGCTCAGTTATAGTTTAAAATGTTAATACAGCTCGCCGCTAAAATACAAATTATCCTAAGGTCACTCTCGGTCATTTACCCACATTACTCCCCGTCTAGCGCAGGAGCTGGTGTCGTGCCATAATTGCCTCCTTACTGAAATGGTTTCAGTGTCCAGTTAATCAATGCAGAGCGTAGGGAGGTAGTCTGAAACTATTTACATTTTGTATTACTTGTTTTATATGGTAACTTTATTGACGAAATACCAGTAAAATATATAATGTCATTGGCACAGCAAAAACAAATAAGCTATCTACTGACAAGGTTGCTCGCAGTTGAAAATGTAGGCGAAAGGAACAATTTCGACACTACACCAAACCCGTTCAACCTCTCAGACCAGTTTTGCTGGAAACCTGCTTCTTGTAGTAAGAGTATCTAACACAGCTCTACGCGGTCTGTTTTACATTACTACTTAAACATATCACAACATATACTATAAAAAAATAGACAACCTATGACTTTAACTGCCACGATGTGCTCTATTTATTTATTTGTCACCGGCCATGGTCACCGGGCATCCCCTTTCCTGACAATCCTTTCCATGTCCGCTAGGTGCTGAAACCTTTAGGCAGCTAGATACATGTATCTTGATATGGGCAATGAATCAATGAACATACAAAAAAGCGGCGTCATCGACCAATTATGAAAAGTTCATGATAATAAATAATTTGTGCTGAAATATGTTTTGTTTTGTATATATGTGTAATATGTAAATGTTTCTTGGATTTAGTTGTATTAAAGGTATTTTAGTGTGTTTATGAAATAGCAAAGGCAATACCTGAACACAGAATAGATAGCTTAGTGCTGTCATATAAATCACCATGGGTTATGCTATTAATTACAATATGAAGACATACGAAGAGTTCGTGCTGAAGTTGCATGCAAGCTTTGTCTACAAATGTAGGCTGATAAACACAAAGGGACCCCTTACAAATCGTAAATGTTATATCTTATTAAACCGGTCCAACTTAATGTTTAGGGCCGTCACATGTATATTGTAATGGTGTATGTACACAATGCTAGCCATGTGTATTGTCAGACATATATTTTTGTTGAAAAAAAGTTTGGGATCAAATAATTTGGTGTATTTCTGAGGATCGTTAGGGGTGGCAGACCCCCTGTTAAATATGAAATAAGCAGCAACTAATCTGTAGCCATGTATGTTTAGGCATACAGTGGCCAAGCACTAGCCTGGCTCTGCCTGTCTTTTGCTCTTTTCGCTGAGATTATAGTCTGGAAACCCTTATCCTTTCTCATTCGCACAGCCACCCTGGTTACACCAGACTAGCCAGGCATAGCCAATCCATTATATCATTGTCAGTACAATGGAAATGGAAATGTCTATACATTTTCTATTCAAGATATTAATGATTAAAATACACCCGTTATACCAGTTAATAAAAGTAAAGATGAGAGTTGAGATGCTTTCCCTCAATTAACAAACTGACCAGGTAAAATACTGGTTGATCAAGTTTACATCGAGGCCTTGTATTTGGTATTGTGTGTGGAGTGATTGTTGAGCTAGCAGGTGGCTGTTTCATAGTTTATAAAAATATTTAAATAAACTATGGAACACTGGAACACAGAAGTTAGAGTCTAAATGCAAAACACAATTTTAAAGTTGTAATATAGGGTACTACAACTTTAGACATTACCCTAACCCAGCCCATCACTAAATGTCCAGAAGATCTATAACCCCAATTCCAAAAAAAGTTTGATTTGTAAATTATTTTCACTGTGTACCATATTGAGAACACTATACATGATTTGATTTTCCTTGTGAAAGTTATTGTTTGGATATTTCTATATATGATGGCAGCAACACGCTCCAAAAAAGGTGGGACAGTTTAGTGTTTGCATTTGTATAACATAATTTTCCATTTAGCTACACTTATTACAGCAAAGTGTTTGGGCACCGATAACACATGGTTTGTTAGGTTTAGCTATTACCTCCCATTTCAGGTCTTCCAATTGTACGGGGCTTTCATTGCCATATTCTGTGCTTTGTAATATATCATACTTTCTCAGATAAACCACACACGTGAGATGAAGTCAACATGGCAAATAGTTGGAATCAACAGCCCTCATATAGGTTAAAATGTAAAGATACCATCCAAGCTTTCATCAGAGTTAGGTCCAGTTCCTATCAGGGGTGTGCCAATGCTCATGGCATACAATAGGTGAGCTGCACGTCTGTGACTGGTAATGCACAGGTATGTATGGCGTCTCCCTGATGCCATCTTTTCCAGGAACATCTCTGCATTTTCCAGTAGGAGAAAACAAAATGATTCTGCACAGATTACAAGTGCATGGTTGCATGAGAAGAGAGGTGCTCTCTTCTTCTTTTTCTGCATGTTATCTTGACTTGTTGCTGATTGAGAAAGTGCTTATGAAACACAAAATATATAAATACAAAGGCCCTGCACAATTTGAAGACCTGAATAATAAAATTGGGAAAAATTATATTTTCTAATCTGCACAAGGGTGTCTACACCCAAACACATACACACAGAAACATACAAGGAGGGCCATGGGGCTTTAGAATATATGGTGCAATGATGTGTCCTATATACAGTACATCCAGTGAAGAATTGAAGTGCAGAGTGATAAACAATATCCAATGTTTGCTGACATTGGGCAGAAGCATTCATGTAAATCAGAAAATCCAGCTCGAGTAGGAAAGTTGCCGACACCAAGGGTTTTCTATCTTGAATGGATAAGCTGTTCGAAATAAATAAATAAATAAATAATATTCATTAGCTGTCCCAGACCTGGAGGCATGTAGAATGGTCATTTTTCCATCATGCCATTGTCACCAACAGAACCAGGTTTGGCTGTGATGTGTAGACGACTATGGCATGTGTCATCTGAAGACTGGGGAGGCTGATGACCAACTGACACAAAGGATATCACTATATGGCCTTAATGGTCAGAGTAGAAATAATGCCCTGCAGGGGAGACAGAATAGGCTAAATATCTGTAGTTTGTGTATATAAATATTCACATCAATCTGTCGACAGTAGTTAATTTCATACTGCTCGTTGTTTGTTCATCCTTGTTCATTTTACATTGTACTATCTGTTCATAACCATTGAAACAAGAAATTGGAGGATGGCCATGACCTCTGCCCCAAGTGTTTGGCCATCTGAGTAAGGCTCCCTCTGATCCCTGCATTAACTACAGTATAGTATTCTACCTCTGTCTGTGAGACAGGCCAGACTGCATGAGGTTGAAACCTTGGTCTTTGCTGACCGGCAGCCATCAGTGTGCTTCGTCTGGATCGGCCGGTCCGTCGCAAACGGACACGTGGGAGGGCGTGGAGCGCCCCTCTCGTCGGGAGGTTTGAATTGGAATGCGTTAAGGCCATGTTACAGGTGCCTGTGCATCTACTCTGACACTAGAGAGAGGGGTGAGCATGAGGACATGAGTGATGATGCCGTGTCCACCGCAGCTTCGAACACCATGCTCCAGGACCCTTTTCTGAATCTGAATCCTGGGAGCCGGTAAGCTTAGAGGCCAGAGAGGGCTCCCTGTCTTCCCGACAAAGCTCTGATGGGCCGTCCTCTTTGCGGGCCACACTCCATGCTGCCTTGGCTGAGCTGGGCCTGGATGATCCGCCGGCTGAAGTGCCGGCGTCTAACCCTTCTTTCCGGAGAGCCCCAGCCATCCCTCCTTTTGAAGTGCCGCCTTCGCCGGCTTTTCTGGAGGAGCTTCATCGCTGCTGGGGGGACCCTCACTCGCTGGCACATCACGGCAAGGATGCGAGGGCTCTTTCAGCTATGAGAAATGCGGCGCTCACGGTCTCGACCGTATGCCTGCTGTAGATCCGTTTGTGGTCTACCTCATTCTCTCCCCTGATGACACTCTGAAGGACGGGGCTCGCTGTCCCAGGCCACAGTGTCATGTCACTGACGACCTGCTTTCTCGAGCGTATGACACGGCGTGTGCCCGCCAAATTATTATTGTTTATCTTTAACCTTTCTTTGACAACAATGTATTAGGCTACACAAATCAAATAAGATATATATATATATATATCTTAGTCAACCCAACCATTTAAATTACGCCAATCTAACGTCTTTATACAGTATATATAATTGTAGTCCTGGGTTTCTCTGAAGACTAGTATTACAGTCAACAAAAAAACATAACCCGGGCATACTGTATGAACATTTTGTTTAATGGATCATCTTCCTTCATTGTCTCTGATAGTTCTGTGGTAGAGATGGGAGTTGTGTAGCTGACAGGACCAAAATATGGCGCCGCAAACCTACAGTGACGTCACATGGTCTATGAATTCAAATTTTTATTTATTTAACTATTATTCTTCAACCTAACAAATTCAAATGGAATTTGCATATTTATTCATTTATGTCTTAATTGATTTTGTATCTGTCATTTCATTATTAATTTATGAATTGAGTGGCACAAATGGGCCCCAGAGAAATATATAATTATAGGCTAGCAGAATATATGAATATGAATATTCCTGTTCACACGCAATAACAAAATGAAAATGTGTCTACCATGGTGTAGCTAATAACTCTAAGTCTTTAATCTTATCGGTGAGAAAGTCACACCAATTCATGAAAGAATGATGAATGGATGTTTTTTAATGTTTGTCATCTATCTAGCCTACAGTAGTCAATGTACATATCTAGGCATAGTTGCCTTTAGTTGGTTAGTATGGCTTCTGATTGGCCCGTTTTTGTGACACGGGTGATCCGTGACGGATCAAGCTCTCTTGTAATAAAACCGTGCGATTTTAAAATCGCTCTTTTCACATGTAGGCATAATACCTATTTTTCCACGAGGGGTCAGTGATACAGAATCCTGAAATGTCTTGTCATACAAGAGGAAGAAATATAAGGAAGCGGTGCCTAGCGACCAGGGGAAGCGTCTGCTTATCGCCTCACTAGAATGTTATATTATGTTATATTAACGGTAGCCAGAGACCACAATTCTCTTTATTAACTAAATGGACATCTGATTAATAATGTTAAGAACGCCTCCCAAAAGAAAAGGCCCTCTACAACTTGTCCAGAGAGAGGCGGACCAAATTAAAAAACAGGTTTGTACAGTAGCCCAAATATGCATGTGCAAACTGGTATGGTACCTACTTGGTGGTGGTATCATTATCACCAAACATCTGTGTCAGCCGTACTTACATAGATTTAGTTATGCAAATAGAGGATTACGTGTATGGCGGGCCAATTACTATCAAGGTTCCCACTGGTCATGGGATTTATGGAATACGGTGTTACGGCTAATTCTGTGTCTTGCCGGATTCAGTGACCCTTTCGAAATGAAGTATGTTAAATAAAGCAGAAAAAGCATGAAAAAGTTCGAAAGATCTATAAATAATATTTAGAAATATCTAGACA
>JAODTR010086980.1:0-14289 GCA_025399935.1 Amblyopsis rosae | reverse complement strand
GGGAAAGGGAAGTTTGGGGTCCCTTGCTGAAGCTGCTGCCCCCGCGACCCGACTCCGGATAAGCGGATGAAGATGGACTATGGACCTTCTTAATCCTCACAGGTGTTTGGGTGACATGCACATTTTATCTTATAGTATATTCATCATGATCAGTGTGTATCCATCATGATCACTGTGTGTATTCATCATGATAATAGTGTGTATCCATCATGATCACTGTGTGTATTCATCATGATAATAGTGTGTATTCATCATGATCATAGTGTAGGTTACAGTATGCCTACAGAAGAAGGCCCAGGAGTAACTATTCTAATATTAAGCACACAGAGATGGAGACCATGCCAAGCATCCACCCCCAGCTGTGCTCCTGCGTTACGTGACTGACTGCACACACACACACACACATGAAGCTGCTCTGGCAGTGGCTACTCCTGGTGTTTGATCTCACCAGCGTCCCGGCGGTTTGTTTTGCTCCCCGTGATTGAAGGCAGATGGAGTCTGCTTTTTCTTTCTTCTTTTTTTTTTGGGGGGGGGGGTTATCAAGCTTGGGTTGATTCACGGCCCGTGTGATGGACGTCATGACAACAGCATTATGTGGGAGGGGCTTTGCGGCCGTTTCCCAGCAGAGGAGCTAAGTAGACGGGTTCCAAACCACTCGTCCAAACCACTCTCAGGTGGCACCAGTAACGCACAGCTGGGAGAAACATTTCGGTGTTTACTCCACCAGCGCTGCTATTCTCTCACTCGTTCATGACTCACTTTCATTAACAATGCACCCGCATTTAATAGCCTTAAATGGGAGAGCTGCAGTTGATTTCTGTCTTAACATCGCATCCTTCAGTCTACTGCAAGTTGGTAGTGGACTTTATAGTGCAGATTAAAATAATTTTCACGGAGACA
Organism: Amblyopsis rosae; assembly: GCA_025399935.1. NCBI lineage: Eukaryota > Metazoa > Chordata > Actinopteri > Percopsiformes > Amblyopsidae > Amblyopsis > Amblyopsis rosae. The sequence continues at coordinate 13,389 of JAODTR010086980.1, read as the reverse complement.
CCGCTTTTATTTTCCCTCACAAACAGCCTTGGGCACCTGGAGTGAGATTTACAGAGTGCTCGTAAGTTGAGCTCGGTCCACTAAAATGACAATGTACAGTACATATTATATGGTATACACAGCCTTAAACTGTGAACTGCCCATTTGTTTGTAACACATGGGCCACCATAAATGAATGACCTAAGGAGCTTTTCTAAGCGTGAATAAATAAATCTAAGAGTTTGGATGACGTTGAGCTCACGAGTTATAAACAGACAGACCAACTATGTTATATTTGTGCCAACAGTATTTCATACAAATTGTTCATTAAGAGATATACACTCTCATAAGAGGATTTTGAGGATCATCAGTTGTTGATGTGCCCTTGTAATGTCGCTGTAAAAGTTCTCATGGAGAAAGAATGCAAGAAATGCAGGGAGAGTTGCTGAATGAGCGTATATAACACCTTCTTAGCCTTCAGATCTTACGGAGAAGGTCCCACGTCCACATTACGCAATATACCCTGAGAAACTAACGGGACCCTCCTGTATGAAATTCTCAAATACTTTTACAGCCTTCAACATAGTTTTATTGCTGCGACCTGCTTTTCCTCTGCTGTGCTTAATGTCTGCCAGTGGAGGAATTTGATGTGAACGACATGTGAAGTCAGTGACTGTAATTTTGTCAAGTTTAACAAATAAATACGCCTCTAGCTTCCCATTCTGTGCACACTGAGAAGATAATCTGGTGTTGCTACACAGCCCTGGCTCTGTAAAAAGGAAACAAAGTGGAGCACACTGCACCACAGACTAAATGGCCTGCATTTATATAGCACTTTTATCCAAAGCGCTTCACATTATTTGCCATCATCCCTGTCATCTCCCATTCCCTCTAAAATTCCAGGCCCGCTTGCATCATATAGTAGGCTACACAGTGTTGGATTGATACATTCCTTTTACAGATACCAGTAGAGAACCTAAGTCACTTCGGCATTATGGGTCCTTAAATGAAAAAAATGTGTATGGTAGTCAACGGCGAGAAGTTAAGTAATGTTTTATGCTGTTTGAATTGTGACACGAAGTACAGTGCGATTTTCTTAACTCTAACACTTATCTTTTAAATAGACAAACATCATATGTGCACTTCGTGTTACAATTCAAACGGGATCAAACAATAATTTGACTCTCGCCATTGACTACCATACATATTATTTTCGATGTAAGGTCCCGTAATGCGGAAGTGTCTCTCTATTGCACACATTTATCTAACTTTATTCTGCAGGTCTCCACTGACTACAGGCTAAGCAGCATGGCTGCATACTGCAGGCTTACAGGTGTTTTGATGACAAAGGCAAGGGGCCTGATATATGATATCAACCATAACACAGATGCTACGCTAAGATTCCTGTAAAATTCGATCCCACATAATTAGGGCCCCTAATAGATTTGGTCGTCGCCCAGGCCTGTGGGAACATTGCTTCTGCAGAAACATATGCGCATCTCTCAAAGACCGATTCTTGGCAACAGCGCCACGATGAAATGATATCTGCGGAGGAGGGACCTATAGGAACCTACGGGGCAGAGTGTACAGTAGCAACGGGTTGCGAGGAAAAGAGTCTGTCTCTCAACGTCAGAGGGGAGTTGCAAAAAGAGAAAAATTGTCCCGTTTTTATTTGAACTGCAATCAGAGTGGGCGTTCAACGCCTGGTTAAACGTTTCTGTTTGCTATTTATCAGCGTCTTATTAATAATGGTTGGGAATACCCATCCTTCTGTGTTCTGAGAAATGCTGACAGACACCGGATGAACACGAGACCTTCAATGATTTTGGAACTCCAGGAATATATGGATGTGTGTGCAGGGGTGGTGTGGAGGACACACTGTCGCTAAGTATGAATAGAAATGTGAGAAGTAACTCAATCAGGAGTGCTGGCACTCTGTGGGAAATGATGGGGAAACAAGACACTGGAATTAGAATTTGCTGCATTAATGCTAGACGCCATTCATCTGGTGGTCGTCACTTAAAGGTAATACGGGAGCGTAATCAGAGAGGTTTTTAAGTGGAACAAACTGTCCCGTCAATGTTTTCCGAACTAAAACTATAAAAGAAAACGTAAACATCTTTAAAGAATGAACCATGTGCTCGTAGCCTGAAAACCACAAATATGTAAAGAAACCAGAGGTGAGGGTGATGCAGCCTGTCGGAAACATGAATAATTAAATACATTGATAATAAATAAATAAGCACAGGACCTTCAGTCCTCAACCAAGGACCCCAAGAATAGTTCGACAAAGCTCCCCTCTCATCTGTCCCCCAGCAAGTGTCCCCCGGAAAGCTCTCCCAAGAACAAAATAGAATATTGGAGCGACGCTGAGCCAGTTGTGCGGTTCGAGTTTCGTTCAGGCGGCAGTCTTGTGTCAAAATAGGACCTTGGGGCGGCGACAAGGACCGGGGCATCGGGCCTGTCCTTGCTGCCACCTCAGGCATTCCAGCTGGGTATTTTTAGCTTTGGCATCTAAACTGGGCAAATCTGTCGCATGCTTTGGCCATCTGGGCCACTTCCTGTTCCTGTGAAAAGATGGAGGCTGGATGCCGAACACGCAGCAGGTAACGAGTGTGGACCTTGGGTGGAGCTGCGGCACGCGCGTGCGATGGCTCCCCTGCCCACGTAGGCCTTTGTGCCTTGGGAGACCCAGGCAAGAGTCCGGCCCGCAGTCATTTCCCAATCCTTTCCCATGTCTTTCTCCCACTCGTTCCTTGTATCTCTCAACGTTCCTTTAGGTTAAATAAAGAGAAAAAAGCTATAAAAAATGTTAAATAAATAAATAAATACGAATGTGGACCTGCGTCTTTGGCAGTACAACAGCACAATCTGTCTCTGACATATGGCTTACTGTATATAAAATGTTTTTTAAATGATACAAATATGATTTGTATGCTGGAGATTTGAAGTGGAATATGTAGCGATACGCAATAGTATCACGATACGTCGGCCATTTCACGGATGTAATCCACCTCCTGTTTTGAGACTGCGCAGACAGAATTATCCAATCTGGAGGGACGACTCAATGTAAAATGTGCGTTTTTGAACGCACACAGCCTATTATTAAATCCCTCCAACTTCTCTCTGCAGGGATTCATCTGGGAGGCATCTGATTGTATCAGGGCGAACTTCTAACATAACAAAAAATGTGTTAAACCCTCGATTATGTTGGTTTTGTTAACTCCATATTAAGTCAGCAATGGATCAATACTTATCTGCCATTGAATTTCATTGAACTTTGGTGTGATTAAAACAACATATACCTTACATGTATACAACACATTTAAATACTGTATACTCTGCCAGCTCCTAAGTTCCGTGATGCTTGGAGTGTCTTACTTTTATTTTTATATTATCTTCAACAAAAAAAAAGAAATCACATTTTAAATGATGTTTATATGTATTTAAATCTGAAATGTCGCTTACTAAAGCTTATGGGTTGCCATGTTGGCAACACTGTGTTTATGCTAATATGTTGTGATGTAGGTGAAAACACTAAATAAGAGTAGAGCATTACCATTTTGGATATTTAATTTCACGCTCTGCTTATTTAAAAATCATGAAAAAGTTACCCTGTACTTGAGTAGACTTCACTAGATACTTTTTTACTCATACTCAAGTAATTTTTTGGATGACTACTTTTACTTCTACTTGAGTCATTATTACTTAATGGTAACAGTATTTTTACTTGAGTACAGTTTTTGGCTACTCTAACCAACTCTGCGAAGCACATATAAACATCTAAAAAAATATTGCCCTTGATAATAATCATGCTTGAAAACAAGTGTTGTTCAGTATAATTTTGCTAGAAAATACCTTGCAGTACTATGCCTTGCATACTTCACAAACACATATTCAGTTAGCAGAAACATCAAAGTTTCACAAAGATGGGTGTACACATTTGGCACGAAATGCCCCAACATTTTCCCATTGTCCAGGATCATTACGCTAATTTTCACTTTTGTACAAATCCAAATAATTTGGTGACATCACAAATAACAAATACAAATAGTGGGGTCTCTGCACATCCCTCATACACACACAGTGTGTGTAGATATATATGACACACAGAGCCACCTTTTGCTAGGCCATTGGGCTAAATTCTGACTGTGATGTTCCTGTTGAATCACATGAATGGGAACAAGGCTTATTGGAGTTTCCACCACACAGTAGCTGTTAGGCCCATGTGAGACCCACAGTGTGGGGGCTGTTTAACATGTTCTATAACAGACCGTGTCTTTATCCTACCCTATCCCACAGAACACAGCGGCAGCGGAAACAACCCCCCCTTCACCACTGGCCCCCCCGGCTCCGACCATTCATTCATAAAGAAGCGTCAGCTCACTGGGGTGCCCTTTGTGTCATTGTCGGTGAATCTGCTGCGGAGTGAAGGTGAATGCCCCCCCCCCCCCCCGAAGGACCTGATTTGGGTGCAGCAGTCACGCTGCTGACAGCACACGTCTCCCAATGACTCTTAGTAATTAGATGGTAAGAACAAGGTTGTAGCTGGTCTTTTATGACCCATGCCTCTCCCGGCAGGACCACATACTGTATTTCTTGACCAAGTTAAAGGAGGGTATAAAATTAAGATATATATATATATATATTACACAGACACACACACAACATACAAGTTGGGGATGTGCATCTTAACTTTAGATAATACAACATGCACTCAATACATTATTGCACCATAGATCAGAACTGCATTATTTGCAGATTCTTAAACAGGGAAAACTGTCTCACAGGAGTCACACACTTGGATAAACATGATTTGCTCTTGTTTATATTGACATTTTGGATCAAATGTGTGTCCTGTAAATTTGGCCTTCAGATATTTCCCCAATTCTCCAAACGGTTTACGGAGCTAACACCACCATCGGTGTAAGAACGTGTGTGTGATTGTGACGCTATACTGTACAGCACTTTATGTAGCCTTAAAGTAAGGAAAGCGTAAATGAAATGCAGTCTGTTCACCATTTATATTTAGGCATTTTTGATTGGGTAGGGAACCCTGCTAAATCTATTTTTAGTAAAAATGTTTTAGCCCCAGTTCATTATTTACTGTGGGATGAGGAAAAGGGTAATGTTAGCAATGCAAATATACTTTTAAAATGGATTTATTTCTATTAGGACTAGGAGAATTGGGTTTTGTGATCAGATTTGGATTTATTCAAATTTTATCAGTTGGGTGCTTTACTGAATGTAGACATCTCTCTCATCATTAAAGCACACATTTAATGACTCAAACAACCACGTGTATTTTAATGTGTGGGGTATAACAATTGTATATGCTTTCAATTAGAGATACATTTCAAGATGAGGATCACTCCACAGGCCAGATCTAGTGGGTACCCCATCCTGCGACACTCAAGCATTCATCTGGGAAATATGTCAGCCTCATTAATCATAACTGTCTGGCTGCAAAGGTTGGCAATGCAACCCCTCTTCTGTAAATGTACATCTATCGAGAGGAAGAAAAAAAAAAAACACTGTGCAGACTTTACAGCATCAACGTATAGAGTTGCCCTCACAGAAACACAGATGTCGTTCGGTTCTGAGTGCAAGGTTCCCAGCAGTAGTCATGTCACCTGTGAAAGTACTTACTTGAGCCGCTAAAGTTCTATTCATACGGTATATAAACTAAGTAAGGACATTTGTGAACACTTGTGGGATCAGCTTGGGCATGCTGTTGGTGCCAGAGTATCAAACACATCCACGTTGGCTGGTTGGAATGGGATGGGATGCCATCCGACAGCAATGTGTGACCAGGCTGGTTACAAGCATGAATAGGAGGTGCCAGGCTGTGTATGGCTCTTCCAAACACTACTTGTGTTTGTTAAGTGAATACATTACATACAAAATGTCTTGTTTCTTCAGACTTCAATCGTCCAATCCACCAAAAAACACCAAACGAGTCAGAGAGGTTGTTTGGCAAATCCTTTCAGGGGTGCAACCCACATACTGAGCTCTGCTGCTCATCACACAAATACATGTTCCTTACAAATGTGGCACCGTTTAAAAGGGAAATAATCAGGCTTTCCAAAGGTATAAGTTGTATTTCCCAGAAGCATTGTTACAAAAAAGAAAATGTCTTTACTTTTTGTGTTATGTTTATATATAATATATGGCACTGACCAGCACGGCAAAGGACATGACTTCATTTCCACGTTGTACTAAAATTTGAATTTAAATTAAGTTTTTCAGATGTTATTCCTTCGGCTTGTTGATTGATTGATCAATCATAAGTTTAAGAGCATGCAATACTGTAACTTTAATACAGTGATAAATACAACATCCCTATTTCCTTGCTTCCATTGAGTCCTATGTTTATTCTGAAAATCCCATTTAGCATAATCGTATCTGTTTGTGACATATAGCAACACCGGACTTCAAAGAACTTTAAAACAGTCTTGTGGGCACGGTGCTATACAAATGTGGAAATCATATGTTATGTTGCGAAATGATAACTTTGCTACATTAAGCCACCAAGATGTTTCCTTGTTGAATGATGTGATGTAAACAGTGGTTTGACTCTCGTGTAAATACATGTGCTGGTTTGTCTTGTGGTCCAAGGCCGAGCACCACCGCAAGCATCGCTTAGAATACAAGGGTTTGTGAACACACACACACACACTATTACCCTTTGCCAAACATGCACGTGTTCCCTAAGAACTGTAAAGAATTGGAATTCGGATGCAAACACATGCACATGATGGCCGTTCCCAGTAGGCATGTGCCAGAGTGAACGTGTGTCTGCCATACAAAATTATCCCAATTCCGTGTATCATGCTAATATGACAGTAAGTATGTGCGGGCGCATTTAGAAACTGCCGCTAGCTACGCTTTAAAATGTTGCATTACCATATTTAGTGTGTTTTGTTTATGGGCCTGTCAGTATGACGAACAGTCACCCTAACAACATCACATAACAGTGTTGGATTTCAAAGAGTCTCTCGGCACGCCAGCATCTTATTTGGGCCTCTCTTTGAAGCCAATGCTTGCTATTGGATACCAAAACAATACCAGGTAAATATAGAGGCGCGTGGAGCAGGTATTAGCCTAGGACCCGAGCACAGCGTTCCTTATGTCTTTGTGCACGTGCAGGAAGCCTTCTGTCTAGTGTTTTGAAACAAAACAAATGTCAAATGGTGCTTTGAGAGTACATGCTTCTACAGTACATGTGTTTGGCTTGCCTGAGGTGCGAATACATGTGAGATTGCAGATGGTTTCCAAGGTGTGTAACAGTGCCATGTTTTCCAGGCTGAAGTTAATTTGATGATGTTTGAGTTTAATTTATGATGCTCGTCATCATAACTTCAGCACTGTATATTTACGTATTTACGGTAAATATAGACTGGTATAGTTGCATGGGTTGGCATCAGCAGTTCACCAGTAGGTGGCGTGCCACCATGAAGAATGTGGCCATGAGGAGACTCTCAACCCCCCCCCACCCCCACTTCTCACCCATCAATCTGCCGACACAGACGCAAACCTTAATGGAGCTGACGAAACACTGACAAACATTTTATTTACCAGTTCTGCTCGGCTGGATGTTGGAGATCCTGTGTAGTTCGGAAGTGATCCTGCGCGTGTCTGCGCGCACAAGGCATGCTTACAAACAGCCGGTAGCATTTGGGTTGTTCTGTGTGCAGTAACTGGACCCTAGCCTTTGACCTCGGTGTGGGCGGGGGACGGGGGTTTGCGGTGGGCATAGTTCAGAGGTGCCACGGTACGGCCATGCTGAGCAGCCACTTGAGACATCAGTTGTCGGCCACGCCTCTCTCCTTTAGAACCTGACAGCAGAAGAAAGTGTTTTAATGTGGTGGGAAGGTTCGCTTGACTCTTCTGCCCAACTCCTCAAAGTGCTGTGTTGTTGACGGAGAAGCCCACCTGCCTTCAGGCCAGCGTTTGCTTGTCCACATGAGGTGTGAGGGGAGTTGACTTTTTGGTTCGACTACTGCATTTATGCATTATGGTGTCAGCTTAATGCTTTTGGAGTGTATGGTCATGTCAGAACAGTGCACCCACCCTCTTTCCCTTATCCCCTGCCACCCCCCTTCACACACACAGAATACACTCTCAACCCCCAAATATTAAAGGTGGAGTCAGAGATACTGGAGAAAAGCATGTTGACATTTGAACTGGATCAAAACTATAATACCTCTCACTTCAACGCCATAGGGTGCTCTCTCAGAAGCTGCGCCCTTGACCACATTGGAGACACACATTGCCAAGGCTGGGATGGTGTTGTGTGGTGCGGTCTGCACCACTTTGTTTGTGTTCCTATTTACAGAGCTAGGGCTGTGTAGAAACACCAGATTACTTCACCAGCACGCACACAGAATGTACAGCTAGCAGAGCATCAAAGTGTAGTGGTTTACAATCGCTGACTACACCTTTAACAAGCTGGGCCCGTGGACGGACCAAAAAAGGGGGATGACATAAACCAGGCTTCAGCTTGTCTACAATCTAAGCCCACTGTCCTCGTGCAGATTATGTTCCCGTCTCCCGAGGGCCGCTGTGGAGCCCGGGCATTGCGGTTTTGCATGTCGCGGTTGGCCGCGTCATGCGCCCCTCCACACACACTTAAGCCCCCCCCGCCCAGCCTTACAGCGGTCACCTTTTGTTTTTTTGTGCCGCACTAAAAACAGTCTCCCACCGCTCCCCTCCAACCTCCTCCACCACCACCACCACCAGCTAAGCTAGCTATTTGTGGCCGTTGCAACTCCTAGCTTGCGCGTGTGATTTATGGCTACAACTGCACGGGGTGGCAATAAAGACACCTGTCCCCGCTACTATCAGAACTTCCTCCCCTGCCTGCGCTGAAGGGCCCTTGCGCTAACCTGGGACGGAATGTCACCTTGCCGACCTGCCGGGTTCCACGGGGCGGGCCCCTAAGTGGGGCGGGGGGCCTTGTGCCCCTGGTTCCAGTGTTGATCCAGTGGCAGTCAGAATGAATAGCAACTGCTGGTGTGTGTATATGTGTGTATGTATGTATGTGTGTGTGTGTGTATATATATATATATATATCATGTATGTATATATATATATATATATATATATATATAATCATAATCGCTCTACGGCCCCGGAAAACATCTGAGACCAATACAGCAGTTTCTCAGTTTTAAAACGTATACATTTGTATATGTAATATGTATTTTTCTATTTATAGAATTGATCTACTAATGTTATATCTATCTTATACATTTGCAGTATATTTATACTACTACATTTATGTGCACAAGTACAAGTGTGCAGTGGTCTCTAAACTTTTCCCGTGTCTACAGTATATTGTGTGTGTGTGTGAGTGTATAGTGTATTATGCATGTGTGCGTTGTTGTTTTGTATGTTTCATGCCCCAAACTAGTGACTTCACTTGTCCTGTGTGCAACAGGTCATGGATTGGACTTCATACAAAATCAAAAAGTGGAAAAAAGTTCACAAAAAGTGGATGGTCGTCATCGGATACGATGGACTACTAGAGAAAGAAAAGGTACTGCTTGTTGTCTATGTGTTGTAGTGTGCAAGGCTGATCTTCATAGATCTTGGTAGCATTGTACTCTGTCGGACTCTGCTTCAAGACCGGTCAAGAAGACCACAACTGCGGGTATTTCGTTACATTGCCGGTGTATTTAACATAATAATTGTGATTGGATGGTAAACTTACGCCAGGCTAGGAATGTGGATCTTTAAGGTCAATTTAAGTTACTTAACCTATGGTTTGCACGTTCTACATTTTATCGTAAATGTGTCGTGCAGTGATGGCTTGTGGAAGTCTTGGTCTTGTCTTGGTCATGACTTGGTCTTGGTTTAGCCTATACACTAATGTATAGGGTGTAAATTACTTTTCGGCACTCCATCAGAAGCATTTTTAAAATGACATCAAAAATGTGTGTCTCTAATAAAGCCGCTTGGAGCCTGAGAAACAGTGTAGTTAATTAACGATCAACATGTCCTCCACCTGAGACCCACCAGGAGGTTCAACTGTCGACAGAGAGCTCTCCTGCCGTGACTGGGAGGTCAGGTGATTAGAAAGACTGGTTGATAGACCAGGTTAAAGTTGTAGTCGGCGATTGTAAGCTTCTTGTCATGTTCAACAAATATCTCTATGCACTCTATCTCTAGCTGCTCGTTCTGTGTGAAAAATAATCCGGTGTTTCTATACAGCTGTGGCTCTGTAAATAGGAGGACATACAAAGTGGTGCAGGCCGCACCACACAACACCATCCCAGCCTTGGCAATGTGTGTCTAACTGAGGGAGCACCAATATGGCATTGAAGGGAGAGATGTTTTTAATTTGATCGAGTTCAAATATCAACAATCTTTCTGCAAAATGACTGACTCCAACTTTAAGGCCCTTTATCGCAGGAGCAGGAAAAAGACTTAAAGAAGATGTGCATTGCCTTTTCCAAATGCCCGGTCAGCTGTAGCTCTGTCCTCATCAGGACAAAGGTGACATAAGGTCATATTTGCCTATTGCGGATCATGCTCTCTCATTACAGGCAGGAGCTTTTAATGGCGTCCATCTTTGTAAACGGCACTAACTTGAAGTGACCGTGGTAACTTGAAATAACCTGAAACATGAGCCGCTTGCTGAAAACGAGCAGCGATCTCAATCATGATTGAGTGCTGTGCATGAATATAAATCACGAGGATCTGCCACTATACAGGCATATGAATTAAGCACGTGATCACACATGGATATGAATAATTTATTGATTTTAAAATGCAAACGACAAGGCAAAGTGTCACTTCAAGTGTATAGATGCATGCCGATGACCTCCTAATTGAGATATGAACATCCAGATCCACTAAAATGTGCCGTGGAATGTTTTCTTTAGTCTTTGTGTCAATGTCTGCTTATAGCGAATGTGTTCTGGTCCCATCACACCCACATGAGTCGTATTCCTAGGAAGACCAGCCTGCATCATACACACGTGCACGCACACACACACAGCTACTGTTTGGCCCCTCTGTGAATCCTCTGGTCTTTAACAGCCCAACACGATTTAACTTAAAATACTTTTATTAAATAGCTGCTGTTATTTCCTTCAACTGAATGAGTGATAATTCACAAACAGTGACTAAACTGCATTATCTCTGCTGTAAATATACATGTGGAAAAAAATGCCTTTATTTGCCCAAAAACAAATTGCAAATGTAATTTTGTAACTGTATAATAACCTGCTTAATTGACCAAATGTAAATTTAAATTTTTTTATAAATATAATAGCCTGTTAAGTGTTCTCCAGTACGCCTGCGGGAAAATAAATAATAGTTTTAAGAGTAAGTTATACTTGATGTCTTTAACCTTATTTGCCTAAATTCTACATGGACCTATCAACCTATTACGTTTATATCCTTTACTTTGTGCTTTTCTCTGTGCATTGAAATGAGTCTGCCAGACACAGACTTTGAAAACCCTGCACCCTATCATGAAAGCTGCTTAGCGGTCACAGATGTTAAAGGGGTTGGAGGTGAACACTTGCACATGACTAATTTGAGCCACTGTTTTCAAGAAGATTGGATAAAAAAGCAGCCCAAGTCTTTCCACAGACTCACTTCAGGTTTGAATCATCCTACTCACCCATAACACTGAACTTTTATGACAGCTTCCACTGGAATCATTTGATATCTTCAATACACCGTGTCCGTAATATACACACGTCATGCACGCCACTTAGTTAGGAGATAATTAAATAAAGGGGGGGGTCTCAAATATGGTAAAAACCTCTGTAAGATGTCACCTGTTATAAACTATTCTCTCGTCTTCATTTATGCTTTTTCCAAATCTAGTCCTTTTATTTCCTGACCTCAGAAAACATCTGAACCACCAATGTGACCCATTTCAGATCTCTTAAACTGCCGCATGTTCCCCCAACACTGTAATTAGGTCGTCTTAACATTCTGAAGGATGTGCTCACTTGAAAGCCCTGCTCTTCTTTGTGAAATGATATATGGCTTCTTCTCTGGTAGTGCTCCTGACCAAGAGGGAGATGAAAGGTGGAAACCAAGAATGGCCTTCTTGTCAGTGGGGTGCCTATCTGGGACAAGCAGGCCAGACATAGCTTGCATGCTGCTACAACTGCAATCACCTTTAAAGAGTTATTGCACCCTAAATAATATTTTTTGGAGATGAACTATGTAAATAACATGACTGAACTATTATGAGACACATAAATTCTGGTGTTAAAACAGAAAAAAATACCAATTTAGTAAATACTGGCATTTTATGGGTCGTTAAAATTTACCCAAGGTCCTTGCTGGCTTAAAAATTGTTGCTTGTTTACCTTCCAGGCTTTGGCTGCCTAGGTATCCCTCTCATATAATTCACAGCCAAAATCTTTCAGTCAATCTATCAATGATAACCGTAGCCCCCATTGGAAGTCACCTCAGTCGCCTGAAGTTGAGATGAATCTATCTTGATACACGCCAACATGCGCCTGCATAGCGCTTCAAGTCGCTGAATATCATAATGGACTTCGAGGAGACTTTCGCTGACTCCACCTTTAATACGAAGCAGACCCACTCAGACTCCGGGTGGGCACCGAGGGCAGAGCGTAGAGGCGGAGGCAGCTTTCAGGGGCGTTGTGGTGTAAGGTAACGCCAGAGGAACGCGGACACTGACTGGCGGGTCCTCTTACAGGGCAGCCACCAATGGCTGCAGCCAGTACACATTATAGGCCCCGCCCTGCCCACACTGAAGAGCGTGCATGTCTTGCATGCCTTGCATTGAAGACATGTCCCGTGTGAATATCTTCTCAGATCAAAAGGCGGGGAATGCCGTCTTCAACCGACTGGCCGTTAACTGGTGAGCGCGTTCAGTTCGGCCTGGCAGACTGCAACGTCCCAAATGTAAAATACGAAGGCGATTCATCGGCTGAGACCTGTTTATAACACGCTATGTTCTTTTTGGGTGGGCATTTTTGATTGGTGTACATGCTAATCCACTGTAACATTCCAGTAAGTGATATTCGGAGGGTATGTGACCCCTTGGCACAGACTAGAGGTACAGCAAATGAGCAGACACGCAGACACTACATGAGCACATGTTCATGCACGTAATCTAGATGTGGAGGTCTACTCTATTATTTGGCAGCGAATCATTTCCCAAAACACAACTGTTATTCTTATTTATTCTGGTACATTTTGAATATTGTCACCTGGCCACCTCTGGTAAAATCTACATCCTCAGTTGAACAGATCTTGCCATTCTACCCCTGGCCTATGCATAATCAATCAATCAATCAATCTTTATTTATATAGCACTTTTCATATAAATTTATGTGACACAAAGTGCTTCACACTACAACGTCATTAAAAACAATATAAAATTAGTAAAAAACAATCAAAAACAAACAT
>JAODTR010086969.1:0-14289 GCA_025399935.1 Amblyopsis rosae | reverse complement strand
GTGTTGGAGCAGGGAGACATCTAAAACATGCAGGGCTGCGGCTCTCCAGGACCAGGGTTCCCTACCCCTGCTGTATACTATTGAACGGTTGTGTGCTTTATGGATTTCCACTCACCGCCCGTAGCTCCCGAGTGACCCGCAGCTTCTGGATGTCCTTAGCCTTGGTCTTGAGGTCTTCCATCTGCATCCTCACGCGCTTGTGCTCCCACTCTTGGTGGATGACGCCCTTACGGATGTCCTTGTACTCCACCATGAGAGCTATTTTCTGCTCCGCCGACATCTGACCAGAGCGGGATGAATCAAGTCAACCAGTGCATACTGCAGATGACCACCGCTACAGTCTAACCTGGTGTTGGAGCCAGGCCGCTTGAACGTGGAGTATCTGGGGACTTAATACCTGGATGCTTTTGTTAAGCTCCTCCACCACGCTCCTGTGCAGAAGAATGGCGTCGGAGTAGTCGGCAGTGGGGTGCGTGGGTGGCACTTCCACCTGGCCCTGCTTGATCACGAGCTGCACCATGGAGTCCTGCTGGAACCGGAACTTCTCCTCGCGCAGGCTGAAAGTGTGCAGGACAGTGTGAATCGCCATTGCCTGTCTGTGTTGTTATAATGGACAAGCGCTGCACTCATACCCATGAAGTTCATCACAGAGTCTTGTGATTGCTTGTTTAGCAATTTCATCCTCATCTGATAACTTCTTCTGAAAATCCTGCATTTCAGCAAGAGTCAAAGCTGTCATTTTTACCTGAAAAACAAAATAACTGTTAAAAAAATGAAATATACAATAACATATCATCCATCCATCTTCAACCGCTTATCCGTGGTCGAGTCGCAGAGGCAGCAGCTCAAGCAGAGGACCCCAACAACACAACAGAACAAACATCACCCTCTTAACTTGTAACATACATACAAACATATAAACACAGTACTATTTCAAAATCCACTTGTGAACCCTGCAATCTTGTGACACCATGGAGAGTCCTGACAACTGTAAATGCTATAAACAATATATTACCCGGTGCTCACTCTCTGCTTTGGCTCTGCGAACATCACAAAACCTCTGCCAGATTGATGGGTCCAAATGTTTGGGCATATTCTCTGGGGCATCAAGTTTCTCCATGGCTTTCAGCATTTGGCAAAGCCCATCAGCTGAGTGGACCCACGTCTTTTGAACTCTGAAGAACAACGATCTCTTAACACAACTGATACAGCAGAAACAGTTATCACTGCACCACTGTGCTGCACAATTTTTTGCAATGAATCTAAACTACAGTATATAGTGTATTTAAATAAAATATTAAATGGTATCAAATTAATTACATTAACTGAAACTAACAGCTACACTTGAAAATAGTTATTAGTAACACAAACCTGGGTCTATTCTTGAAAAGCTTATACAGATGATCCACAACATGGCCTGAAACATCCAGGAATTCTTTCCTAAATCTTGTGTCAAGAAGCTTAGGACACATTAACAATATTAGAGTATGGTGAGTTACAACCATTTATTGTGCAACTTTGAAGTTTGAAGTACATGTATCTTACTTTGTCCTCTGCTACAACATTGTTATATGTTTCACGAAATGTTTCCACCTTCTCCGTGTGTGTATTACACTCTTTACGAAGTTGACTCTATCAGAACAAGGAATGTTGTTAAAGGTATAGTAGCAAACTATTTTTAAGGCAGACAAAATACACAATAGCTCTTGTGAAAACCAGTGGAAATGCTGTCAACATCAATGTGACCGTTACCTCGTATGTACTTGCTTTGTCAAGTTTGAAGCTGAGCTCTCCCTCTCGAATTCCAAATTCCTCCTCTATGAGGATGGCATAGCCAAGATGAGCAATCTTGAGCTCTTCCTATGAAATACATTCAACGAAATAGTAAGCGTGCTAAACCATCACACAGAAATTACTTTAACCCTAGCATTTACAACCAGTTTATCTTGGTACTATAGGGGAAAGTATATTTAAAAAAATCCAAAAATAATTTAATGTTAATAATTCACAATTATCTTACAGTATATGTCTTTAGTCTGCCATATATGTAGCCCACATTCACGTAGCCAATGTTTTGTAGATAATTTTATGAGAAAAATACTGTATGTGCATGTGAGTTTTTTGGTTCACCTGATATATCACAATGTCAGCTTTGACTTTCTTTTCAAATAACTTGGCTAAGGCTTCATCAAAACCTCGAGTGGCATTCTCAATGGAAGCATGCAACTGTTTCATTTCAATTCTCAGGGTCTGGAAAACAATGTATATGCACAGATTCACATATCTTGATCAGGAGGAAATACTGTAAATGACAGGTGCATCGCATACATTCTTATATTTCTCCTGTTCCACGAGAAGTTGACTGCTTTTCTTTTCATATTCTTTGTAGATCCTTTTCTCATCTTCGCTCCATAGATGTTCTGACTTTTTCAAAACAAACTCAGGCTGTGGTATCTCCTATTAGACAAAACACAAATATTGGTAACTTCAAATTAGTGTGTCTTTTTGTTTGCCTATATCCTACAGATTAATTATAGTCAACTACAAATTGTATTGTCCAAGATTAATGTTAATTTTGAATTCAGAATGAAAATGCATTATCTTGAATGTAACACTACCACTTTAGTTATCTTACTGTACATAGAGAATACACATCACCAGTGGAGTTTAATGAGCTGTGTCAAGGCAAGGTTCAGCTACATCTCAATATTGCTATAAATAATTAATTTATTAAGAACATGTGTCTGTTATGTCATACCATGTTCAAGATATCTTCCTTCCTGTCTTCAAGAACACCATCCATCATATCACAGAGAGCATCATTTAAGCTGCTGTCAGCCTGGAAGTTGAAACGTCACAGAATCAACTGCTACCAGAGAAGGACTTAAAACTATAACTATACATACTTTACACACACACACATATATATAAACATAATAATACATAATAAACATACCTTGGTAGCCAGACGTCTGTTTTCTAACATATTCATATTCTCACCCTCTATCTGCTCTGGGACGAGGTCGTTTTCCCCCTAGTGGACACATTTTGTTTTATTTTTATGAATCTCTGCACAATTTGAATAAAGGGGTGTGGTTTCAGTCCAGGCTAACAAATATTCGGTGAACGACAACACATTTCTGACTGTATCGTGTCTCAAACACATGAGGTAGAGCCCTGCTAAACCATAACAAGGTAATTTCCCTCTGTTATCTACCTCTGCGTCCTCCAAGATGAATGCCCTCTGTGGCTGTTCACTGTCAGCCAGGCTGGGCTCCCACTGCCTCTCCTTAACCTCCAGCCCCAACAAAATCTGTGTGATGCGGCGCTTCCTCTCTTTTACCCAGTGAATTTCCTGCTCCCTTTGCCAATGTGTGGCCTCCAATTCAGTGTTGAAAGCCTCCTTGACTTTATATATGACATCCTAGAGTGGAAGAAAGTGAAACATTCAATTAGATATATTGCTAATACAATATGGATAATGCATGTATGCTTGGTATTTGTTGAATAGCTTGCATACTATGCATGTTTTTGTAAATGTGACTTTTAAGTCATTTGTAGTTTACCTGTAGCATGGTTATCTGGTTAATCCTCTGGTCTGTGGTATAGATTTGGAACTGGTCATATAGGTGGGGGTTTGAACAGCCCAGCTGTGCACTAAAGCTCCCCATAAACATCAGACTCTGCTGGTCGTCCTCCGTGACGTCTTCTTCCTCACTGGCCTTCGTGGACCTCTTCTCCATGATTTCTTGTTGGAGCTGTTTGTTTAAGGGCATTATAACAATAGGATATGACTTCAAGCATCGTTTCTGTCAGTCAACTGTAGCCTTATAAAAATATTAAATAACATTCTTGGAGAATGGTGTTTAGACGTGAAGTTAGACTTCTAGACAATCCAACCCAACTTTATTTATAAAGCACATTTAAAACAACCAGGTTGACCAAAGTGCTGGACATTGACATATCTAGAAAATAAATAAAAATATATGAACACAAAAGTAACAAGACGAACATTAACCAAGTAATAAAATAAAATACAAATACAAAATACATGCAACGTACAACTCTCAAGCAACTCTCAAGTCAACTCTCAAGTCAATAAATAAAATTTAGTTTTAAGTCGCAATTTAAATACAATTTTAAGATAAGTTTCAGTCAACAGCCAATCTATATTTTAGGATTTAGAAGAATTTTAGAAGCCTGCTGCTGATAGTGTGGCCTGGGTAGGTTAGACATGGCTGATGCTTGACAGTAGACCTTCTGTACGCATGTACATTTATTTAATTGGATTAGCCCCATGAATAGGTTTCAACTGGCCAATTGTCACCGATACCGATCTAGCTACCGATCCAGCTAAATCGGTCCGATACCGCTAGTCAGTATCGGACCGATTTCGGATCTCAGTAGCGTATCGGTGCCATCCCTATCGTATTAACTCTACAACGACACAAAGGGCACATTAAATGTCTTGTAGTGTGTAATGTCTGTTTCCACTAGTTGCATGTATGCTAGTAGAAATATCTCCATGAGGAAATATATGGATATTGGTTTTGATACCAGCGCATTGCTGTTACAAGCAGAAGCACCGTGTCAGATTAAAAACAGTTATCCAATAAGAAATAATCTATTATACTGCAGATATTGTTTGCTTTGCAAAACTCAGTTGCTACACCCAGCAGGAAGATTACCTAAACATTGCAGTGCTATAAAACCAGAGCATGTCACGGTTTCACTTACAATGCTGTTTGTCTTTTCAACCTTTCTGATATTCTCTATAATGAGAAGATCATCCATCTCTTTTTGAGTGCGCTCCTTCATGGGGTAGTTCTTTACCTCAAGATCAGAATGGAAAGCCTGAGGGAAACAGCCTGTGTCAGTATATCATATAGCCTACTGTACTGTACGTGTGCATGAAGTCTTTTTGTTTTGCATTTGTCTGATTATGGTTAGCTATTTCACCTTAACACTTTTGCTTTTGACTGTGAAAGCATCCCAATATTCTCTTTTGAGGACATCTTGGAGGTACATATTCAACAGGTTCTCCAGCTCTATTTCTTTTCTCACCTAAACGTAAAGCATAAGGTTACATGGTGTTTCCCTAGACTGCATCCACCCCAGTATGGAAGGCCTCACACAAGCTCACACATGATGTCTGTCTCCCTTCGAGAGGGTACCACCCCCCCCCGTTTTCTAAGCATATGCATTACACTGGGACAATGATTTTCTATTGAACTGCTCAATTATGGGCCATCATGGCAGTGTCCGAATGTGGATTATTCAGTGACATGCAAGTTGCTCAAACATTTAATGTAGTTTGAAAGGAATTACATTATCTTACATCCACATCAAAACAGTACAATATGCTGCACAAAGCAATTCATTCTTCATGCCAGAGCATGCTACATATAGATACTAAAAAAATATTGAATGAGAACATAAGTATTGAAGCAACGATAATGTGTGTGTTACCGCGGAAACCTCCTGCTCCATTTCTGTCTCCAGTTGCACAAGATTATCTTTCTCCGCCATGCTTGGATTGTTGATCTGACAGCATAACACAATTCAAGTCAATTAGATCACTCATGCATGTCAATGCTTACTGTAAATCACTCCACTGATGCAGGCAAAGGCAGAGGATAAGCACGTCATCTATCTAGCTGTCACTGACCTGTTTGCTTTCCAGCCAGGTGAGGTCTGTAGAGCTGGTATAACTCTCATCCTTCACATTGTTAGTGTCTGTTCCACCTTTGGCCTAAAGAACTAAAGCTGTTGTTGTAACCTGTTTTTATCTAAACCACGGTGGCCATGTTGTTTGAGACACTAGCCTGGTTTGTAAAGGGTTAACAAATGCTGGTACATGGAGTATATCCTGCATATAAAGTTGCACAAAGGTCATTTGGTTCCAGAACTAGTTATAAATGTCAAGGAGAAGGACTAATAATACAAATAGTCCCACCGTGAGGTTGATGTTAAAAATATTTTGTACAGCCAGTCCTTGTCAAACCTTCAACATGTTTACATAGTAAATTCAATCTCCTTCAAAATACATTTTTTCCACACACTAACTTCCTCACAGACACCATCCATCCATCCATCCATGCCATCGGCAAGGTGCATAAATAAATGATACTATTTTGCTGCAATACAACAATTTGCATCATGCATCCATTTCGTTACCACAGACAAACATATAAAGAAGTTGAACATATTCACAGGTTAGAGTAGCATAGAAACCTAGCTCAAAATGTAGTCAAATGGAAAGCAGAATTTAAGCAAAACATTCCCTCTACCTCCTGTGTTTGTTTTAGGCCAGTAGAGGGCACATGACTTTGATCCAATACAGGCAAGTCACTGAGGATTTGGTTTTCCACTTTGAACGTGTTATCCAAGACACTGGCCATCGACTGACTGTACTTTGTATGCTCCATTTCTGGCACCTTGGTTCTGCGTGGTGAGAAAGAAATAATCATCTATTGTACAACACAATACCCTGAATCTGTCTGACCGATCACACAACAAACTGGATTGTAATGTAATAATTATTTAAGTAATGTAATTAAGTTGCAGTAAGAAATCCAATAGTCAGGATTAATTTTCACCTGCCATTCATGTAACCAGATATATCTGGTTACAGATATCTATATATACCTGGAAGAAAGTATGCCTTAAAATTAGTTGAGGTAAATGTTAAATTGCATTCAAAGATACCTCCACATTTACTGTCCACTGTACTGTACTGTTCTCCATTACTGCCGGAATATAGAGAGAAGAGTTTATTCAACTTTGTGGTGTAAAGCTCCACACAAATGTGATTAAAGTACCTTGGGAGATTTACATTATATCCACTACAGATGGGAATGGGCTAGTAGCTAAATCTATATAAGTATATTAAGTATATTTTCTTTCTTTTTAAATGAATGCGTTTTGTATGTGGCTCTGCACGACTATTGCTCTTAGCTAAATATGATTTAGCTGGGATTAAAGTCTGGAAACCCTGTTAGCATTAGTGTTCGCACATCCACCCTGCTGGCGGCCCAATCAGGGTGGGTTAGTGAGATGACGTTGAAGTCAAACGTGTTTCGAAATAGTGGTAGCGCTAGACGAGGCGATCAAAACTTGCAGCATTGGTGGGATTTGCCGATTGGTTCAGCGCTGTCCAATAGTATCACAATGATCACAATTAACCAGAGGTCTATGCAAGTAGGAGGAAATGACGGTGAACACTTTCCAATGTCTTAGCGTGGTTACACCAGGCTAACACATGTACACATTTTAGCAAAACATTTTTTACTAACAAACATAGGTTTAAGTAATTATACAACTGACATTCCCTGCAGTGCTTAAAACAGATCTATCGTATTATTTTACTAAGAGCAACAGCGCTCTCTATTGCTCGGCTCTGTGCACTCCACTGGGACAATTGAAAGCATGTTGTTTTACCTGATCTTGGTGCACACAAGTGAGCCATCTCTTAAGCCTGTGGTGAGGAGTGTGTGGCTGTCTGCAAAGGAGACGCTGCGAACTCCTCCGAGACGGTACGAATGACTCTGTATCTCAATGTATCGCTCCTGGAAAGGGTCGCAAGTGCATGTGAAACAGACAAGCTTACAGTGTGTATTATACAGTACAGAATAATAAATCATATGATCATAATATGCAGTATATCTATCACTTTATTTCATAAATACGGTGGCAAGGGTTCAAATACCAATCCTTTAAAAATCTGTTTTCCTTTACTTGTTGCAGGTTAATGATCCGATTATCACATTTGTATCATATTAATATTTGTAAGCTAACAAATAAATAATAGTGTTTAAATAAAACGAGCAACAATTGTATAGAAACATTTGTATACAGCATAAGAAAACCAAACCAAAGTCTTTCACCATAGACGTGGTCTCTCTGATCCGCAGTATGCCATCGAGGCCCCCAGAGGCCAGCCACAAGTTGTGCGGGCAAAGGACAAGAGAGGTGGTGCCCAGAGGATGGCCCTCCGCCTCCTGCTCTGGTCTCAACTGCAGCACCTCTTGACTCAAAAGACCGCCAGTGGCCTGAAAGGTAACAAACAAAACATGTGGGAGCAATACTGCATTGGTGGCAATGGCACCCCAAAGGCCACATGGCTTTGATGGAAAGAAGCAGTCCCGTTTTGGAGAAACACACACAAGCACACACACAATTACATACATAAGGAGACATGGCCGAGCTCTGCATCACACCTGAGGCAATTGGAACCTCTGAAGAGTGTTCCTCTTCTGGCAGCAGGCAAAGGCCTCACCAAAGCCCAGGACACAGGATGTGAGAGCATCAGCGACTTCATAAAGGGACAAGTGCAGGAGGTGCTCAGAAAGAGCTCCCTGTAGATTTGTACATTCTGAGCCTGTCCATTACAATATACACATCACAACATTTATATTTACATTATGCAGGCAATTGTTTCTTTGACATAAAAAAGATTTCCCGTTTGTTGTTTCCTGGGTGGTGTGATGCAGAAATGCAGATTGTGTTGTATTAGCTGATGTAGAGAACTAATCCTGCATGTATCTTTATTATAGACAGGCACAATCTTACTAATAACACCTATTGTGAGTGGTGAATATATAAGTAATACAGTAGTATTTTCAGAGAACCAATATTGAAATCCTCTTAAATATAATTTCAATTGAAGCGCATCATATAATAATAAGAATCGTAATAAGTAACAACATCCGACTGGCAGACTGGTAGCTATATTTTGCTCATTCAATTTAAAGTCCCACCTTTAAGGTCTTTTACAGGTAAAGTGAGCAGTTGAAGCATGCTTCCTTCATGGTCATTGTCTTTCTGTCCTCGACAAAGCACAAGCACTTGCACGTGCTCAGAGTCTTTGATATACTGGCAGCTTAGAGACAAAATGGGCCCAGCTACAACTGAAAAGAACACAAGATACAAACATGTAATGTATTTTTGTATAACATAAACTGTTCCACAGCACTATACTTTTAGATTATATACCTGTATATCCGACTGTGAATCTCTTAGATGGTCTTGCATCTAGTACATACACATGTGCATCGGAAGCGCCGGTAAAAATGTAATTTCCTCCTTGATCAAACCTGTGAAAGACAAACAAGAAACTCAGCTAGTGACTACTAAGTCATTAATGACTAATGCTTACTGAACACCTGCATAATATACTGTACAGTACACTGCATCTTGAAGTGAATATCATTTGCTGTCTCAACTGGAAACAACAGAGGAACTGTCTCCATGTTACAAATCTAAAAAGATACTGTGGTGGAAGTCCCTTACTTAAGGTGATCCACAGAACCACGGTAAAGGTGAACTTGGTGGACCAGGCGAGGCTTCTCCTTTCTGATGACCTCAACAAACAAGACATGACCGGTCGCTGTTCCTACACACACATAGTGGGCAGCAGGACAACAAGCAAGACTGGTGACCTAAGCAGACACACAGAAAACATTCAGCATCTCCATTTTACAGTTCATGTACTGCATGTCTAGTATCTTGGTTAATGCGTACTAAGACATTTTGAAATGTGTTGATATTTTGGAAGCTGACCTTGGTTTTGAGAGATATGAAACCAATGCATAAGCCATCCGTGGACCACAACTGCAGTTCTCCAGAGTCTCTCACTGACTGCAACCAACAATAAAACAGAAATGTCACAACAGAGCAGCGATAACATATCATACCCATGACATAAAACAAGAAATTTTATATTTTACCACATAAATATCACAGTCAGCTGGAATGGACTCTCCTGCCACAACGTTGCCATTGAGGATGTCAGCGACCCTGACAATCTTCTCTGACTGGAGT
Organism: Amblyopsis rosae; assembly: GCA_025399935.1. Classification (NCBI taxonomy): domain Eukaryota; kingdom Metazoa; phylum Chordata; class Actinopteri; order Percopsiformes; family Amblyopsidae; genus Amblyopsis; species Amblyopsis rosae. The sequence continues at coordinate 4,467 of JAODTR010086969.1, read as the reverse complement.
GGTTTACACCTGTAGATCTGCCCCTAATACAAACTGCAGCTGTTTTTCTCACATTGGTGAGATTTGCTTAAAACCACAGACATGTATTATATCTACAACTGACTGCAAACTGCAGCTTTTACTTACCATGTTAGAAGTTAAAAGCAATGTTTCACAGTCAGGGGAGAACATGGCTGTTGTGATAGGCTCCTCTAATTCCCATGTTTGTGAGATCTTAACATCAGTTCCACTGACTTGCAGACAATGCATCACACTATTCTAGAAAATAAGTGACATTTCACATTGTAAGCACTATTGAAAATAATAAATCTTAAAAGCTTTGATGTGCACTGAAATGTTAATAACGTATTAGCTATATGTAGCTAATGAACAAAGAATGTAGCCTTACCTTTCCGGTTGCTATCAACCCATCACTGTGAAGGGCTAAACTTTGATAGCTAATCATTTGCAGTTCAGAAATTGCACTGGTAGCTGACCATAAAATAAAGAAAACAAAATATGTTATAGCTATAATACTACTTTTACGATTACTTATTGATTCAATTAAATAGTTATTTTACTATATGTCCATTTTGACAAAAAACAAATGTATACAATCTAAAGATCACATTATTATCAGACAGAGATATAACAGTTAATACATCAAATGCTGTTTGTGTTCGTACCTGTCGGATTTAACAGAACTTGAACAGATTGGCTCTCAGGACTAACAAGCAACAGAAAGCCTTCCTTACAGCCAACATACAGCTCCTGTGTAGCTGTCCAACAGATGGCGGTAGGGGTCAACCTGGCCTTATAAAAGAGACATTGGTCCTGTATAAAGCATGTTGTGTGGAGTCAAAACAAACTGTTTCAAAAATGTACAGTATGTGTCCTCTAATGGCGATGATGCAATGTTTTCTTCTAATTTACTTAAGCTGAAGACAAATCATACCACAACATTGTCTCTCTTGTCCCATGTGAGTCCTGAGATCACTGATGTGGGCATTTCAGGTCCAAAATATGTAAGTTTGCCATTGACATTGTGAGAGGAGGGTGTATCTTTCTCAACAACAGAGCCGTAGGTTGCTGAGAGATCTATGACACTACAATCATAAGGCCTTTTTTAATCATACTGCATCGTATGAATGTTTGAAAGCATGTGAAAACCATATAGAATACTGTACAAAGAAAGCTTTGAACACCCGAACAGCGATATAAATACTGTACCTATTTTTCAGGACATGAAAGCTGTTTCTCTTTTCAATATTCCAAATAGTGAGGGTTTCAGTACCCAAAGCACAAATCTGTAGCCAGTTCATTGAATTGAACACCAAAGAAATGACATCCTTCCCAGCTTGTGGTTGCATACAAATAGTCTCAGCTGTGTCCCAGTTCCTGCATCAGATTCACAGTTATTGAAGCTAGATGATATTTTTTTTTTAGAATGAAACTGTAAAATATATAGTTGATTTCCACATCTTACCACACTGTTATGTTGTGATCTGGGAGTGAAGAGCAACAGGCCAAAAAAGGCCCATTGTTACTTAATGCCAAGGATGTAAAGTCCAATTTGGCTGCTCCTATAAAGCAAAGTAAAATAGTGAGATAGTAGATAGTCAATAATTAATGTCTGCAGAAGTGGGACGAATTAACTGGGTGAAACACGTACATGCACGCACGCACGAACGAACACAAGCACGCACGCACGCACTTTTACTCACCCTTAAGTTCATTCTTTAACCCGACCTCAGGGTAGTTGAACACAAATATCGATGGATTGATGTTATGCTCAGAGAATGCAAGGATATTTTTATTTGCTGCAAAAGCTCCAATACCCCTGCCAGGAGACTGCAGAACATGTATCATTTGTGTCTCAATATTTAAGAAAACTATGTAGTTTCCACAACAATAACATATTGTTTTTTCTTCAACAAACTGAACTTTCGGGTTTGTGAAACCCTGTGCCCACCTGCGAAGAACAGAAACAATATGGGAAGATATTTACTTTAAAACATTGCTCTCCTTTGGTGACCTATAGCCAATTCATAGTTCATTTGAACTACAACTTACCTGACTTCTAAACATTCCACAGCATCCATAACATCATCCGAATAAATAAAACAAAAAACGACGGTGGTTTAAAAGATACCGTAATCGTGTGTTGTCGCTTGGGTTTGTTTGTGCATTCTGGTAAAAAAGGGTATCCGCATTTTGTATCAGTAGGTGGCGCAATACCAAAGACTAAAACGACTTTAATTTATTATAGTAATATCACACAATATTATGCAGCACTGCAGATTATGGCGTGATATTATATTAATGAATGGCTACATTACGGAGTGGTAAACACATGGTGACAAACCACCATAGGCACCAAGGTGCATACACTTTGGACACATTAGGGATACCCTTTAGCTAAAACAATGTAAGCCGGTAGCCTTGACAACCAGCTGTGTGTGTTCCTGTGTTGACGTGGTCCTTGCATTGCAAACTTGATACTTCAGTGTGACATACGAATGTATGAAAGTGATGTCCGTCCAAAAACGTTTGCATAACAGTTCTGCAGAAGCAAAACTGTTTTACACATTTGCAAAACACTTATACAGATGCAAAACATGTTTACACATTTGCAAAACATTTCTACAGACGCGAAACGTTTATTGGCATGCAAGTTACTTATGACCCTTATTTGATCCCATAGAAGTGGGTCAAACCATCGTAGGTAAACTGTAGGGAGTCGCAATACTATGAAACATAAACATTTGCTGTTACGATCTGCAATGCTTCCATTACGCATTCATTCATAGTATTTATATTACACTCTTATATGTACAGTGTTATAGCTTATGGTGTTATGTTATGGTTTATGGTGTTATGTTGTGTTATGTTAAGGTGTTATGTTCGCCTGTGTGACACCTGCCTAGTGAGACCAGACGATCCTAATCTCGCGAGATCCAGTTTAGCTCGTTGACTTCTTACCAGTAACAATACGGAGTGGTAAACTTATTCGGTACGCTCTAGAGTGGAGACATGGATTTGCAGACAGACCTGGACTCTCTTGTAATTATTGTGGGATGCGGAATAGCTGGCATTGCAGCTGCACAGAAACTTATTCAGCATGGATTTCGCAATGTGCGGATCATCGAAGCGACAGCTAGAAGTGGTGGAAGGATAAAGACAGGAAAAATGGGTAAATAGACTTAGACAAAGTGCCAAAGGCGTTTTTTGCCTAATAGTACGGCGTCATGTGACTGTGACTGAATACCTTTAAATGAAAAAACATTTGACAACTTCACCAGATCATATTGTCTGCATTGCACTGCGCATTGTTCTTCTATGTACACGTCATATGACTAAACTTCAGAGCATTTTATACCACCTAATAATCCTGTCATAAACAGACTACAATAATCTTTATATCATAAAACACCCCCACTGCTAACACTGTATATTATGACCTGATGTTACTGTATAGGCTACACGTAAGGCATGAATGTGGTTACAGGAGTTGAAGACAAAAAACATTATTTATTTTTGTGTGTGCAGGAAATAACATTATAGAAATAGGGGCTAACTGGATCCATGGCCCATGTGAAGAGAACCCAGTATTCCGGCTGGCCCGTCAGTACAACCTCCTGGAACCAGCTTCTCTGACCCCAGAGAACCAGGCCATGGACATTGGAGGACATCCACCCTGGGTTTCCAACTGGTTCAGCAGTTCAGGTCACCAGATGTAGAAACACACAGTAATAGCCTATTGTCTCAAATTTTCCTAGTCAAGAAATTCACCACATGGGGCCTTGGTTACCCTTAAATGAACTGACGCTTGGCGTCGGCTGTGCTAGATACGTTTTTGTCTACACTGTGAATCACCTTTTTGAAGGCGGGGAGTTTATCACCATGTATATGCCATATGTTAGCTATATAGTACAGTATATGGTTGGTCACTGTACACTCTCCTATGATGTTCTCATTACAATTGTGTGTGAAATGTGTCCTGCAGGTCAGAAGCTAGATGCTAAGGATACACTCCCTGCACGGTCTATGTTCTCTCAGCTACTGGAAGAAAGTGTAAAGTTCACAAGTCGGGGAGGAGAACCCTGGGCCAGTGTGGGAGACTTTTTACGGGCAGAGGTACATTTTGCAGTATTTCTACTGGATATGCATATCCAATGGGATCTAGGGATACCGCTGATTGACAGATTGACTGAAACATTTAGAGTGGGGAAAGATACGGGAGGGACACCTACCCAGATAGCAAACAATTATTGAATCTATGTTTAATCAACATTTTGGCATCAACGTTAACATAATTTAATCAACGTTGAACTCCAATGTTGATTCAACGTCAGGTTTGCACAATTTTTTAATATTGAAACAACGTTGAAATCCTAACAAAAACACATTTTCAATGTCAAGTCAAGTCAATTTTATTTATATAGCCCTTAATCACATTGCAGTCTCAAAGGGCTTTACAACCTACAT
>JAODTR010086958.1:0-14290 GCA_025399935.1 Amblyopsis rosae | reverse complement strand
TGCGTCGAAAGGAGCCAGTTGAGGTGGTACGGGCATCTAGTAAGGATGCCTCCTGGGCGCCTCCCTTGGGAGGTGTTTGTGAATGGCTACTACTTTCAAAAAAATACTTAGCAGTTGATTGGATGAACCATCTGGTCGTTTTCGCTGCCGGCACACCTAAACCACACCCATATAGTTATAAACACGACGCTGATTGGAAAGTTCAGTTGCTACTCAGACACAAGGCTTTCCAGACTGATTCTCATGGCGAAATTCAAGCGCACGAGATCAGGATGGTCTCGCGAGGCTACGTTTCCCGTACCAAATAGTTAAATCTCAACATGTGTGCAATGGGAACAGGAAGAGGATCAACTATAAAACTAGGAACCAAAGTGACGGGCATGTGGGTGCATGCATTACCAGGCAGTCCCAGGTTAAATTCCTCTGCCTCACAAAGAAAACAAGAGCGGCTGCACCCTGCAAACATGCACCACCGTGGCCCATTTCCACAGGCTATAGGGCCCTAGCGCTGCTGCAGTGGAGGGCATGGGTTGTCTCAAGAGGAAATGCATTTGTAACATTATATCGCACCAGGAAAACATAACTGGGACAGCAACTGCGATGAGTCAGAGAACAACTGAGACTGAAAATAACAAATGAAGACCAAGAGGCTACACGACTGGAATGGTTGCACACTTTGGTCTTATTAAAAAGTTCAACCATTGACTAAGTATTGCTCTTTAGCATTTGGATAAACATGCGATCGCCAAGCTTATTCATTGAAGGTCAGCATATATTTCAGTGTTGAAGGCAAAGTGGAGGTGGGCAATGCAATAATTTCCCCGCCATACCAAAGACCCACATGGTGGGCAAAGAATGACACCCATTTAAGCAATGCTGTCTGCCATGTATAAATATGACTGCGCTGTCACACACATTACATAAGGAGTGTGTCATAATCCTCTTGCTTTCCACTCTCATCACACCATCTCTCTATCTGTACTCTGCTTGCTCGCTCGCTATACTATGCTATGCTACGCTACGCTACGGCAGATGCAAGATTGGAAACGGCGCTGCTGTGCTCACCATGGAGACAGTGATGATGAGGAAATGAAAACGTTGGCTTGTGCATGGCACTGTGACGGCTCTGTCTCGTTTTACCTGGGCCTGTGATTGTTTTCTCCTTATTGGCTGGACAGGCCCACATTAAGTCACTGGGTCCTAATTAGGCTACTGTGGTACACCTGGGCATGTCACCTACAGTAGGAGTGTGTGGCAGCACCCTCCTGGCACCACACATGCCATTTGTTGTTTGCTTACTTTCTCAGTTCAGTTAGCACGCGATACGCGCCATTTATGTTCAGTACACAGACCTACAGACATTCACACCTCATGGTATGTTATTCTGTTAGTTAGTTTAGAGTCTTGTGCTTTGTTTAGTTTACGGCCCTTGAGCCAGGTCGTAACAGCACTCGGAGAACATTCTTGGTTTTAAATTCCAGTGGGCTTTCCTCTGAAGGTGAGAGGGATGGGATTTTGTGCATAGCAGCAATAAGAAAGTGAAATCACAAAATATTTTCTAAATATTTTTTTTCCGTGACTAGGCATGACTAAGTAAACTTTGCTGGAGCCTATTAAGGAAAAGGTAGGGGTTCTGCATCTTGCTTAATTATGCTTATAGGTATGCTAGCCTTGTTGGGGATTTAACCTACAACCTCATTGGAAGGAGTCAGTCCGATATCAACTTAATATCTGGCACGACAAGATAAAGAACATTTAGATTGAATATTATTTTTGATCATTTACTATCCTAATTAAGTAATTTTCAAGCACTCTAAAGTCTCAAGTTAATAAAACCTAAGTGACCCACAAAAAAAAAAGTCTTACATTTACAGTAAGTGCATCAAGTTCACTAACACCAGTGTCAGTTTTAGTTCCAAATGATGGATGTTGCCATTGCAATTGGAGCCCCTCCCTGGAACTACATCCAAAACATTTGGAATCATGACTCACATCCAGTCGTGCATATCAGTGCCAAAACGTGCATCATAGTGTTTGTGGGCTAACACCATCGTCGCTGGCTGCCCTACTTCCCTTTGGCAACCCTAGTGGAAAGCTTGCCTTGGTCATCAGGTTAACACCCAGAAAAAATCACAAATGATTCCTCTTGGCGCAAAGACCAGTGCATGTTGCAGAAAGATGTGCTTGAGCCACGCGCCTCTCCTAAAGGTCATAACAGTATTTTGTGGTCAGTTCCAATGCACTACAGCAGATATATATGTTTCTAAATTATTTATAACATGGGCTTGCTTCATGCAGCACAAATGCCTTAAAGAGAAGGGTTTTTCGAGAGTCTAATTTGAAAGGGGCCAAATGTGTATTTAAAGGTACACTCTGTGATTGCATTCCGCCCGTTGTGGATGTCTGAATCAAAAAATGGGGGTAGGTTTATGGGAACAGGTGGAGTAAAAAACTATGAAGCAACCAAATGAAGGTTTAGGCAGGGCGTCCAACCAAATGAAGGTTCGGGCAGAGCGTCCAACCAAATGTTGTCTCAAGCAGAGCGTCCAACCAAATGAAGGTTCGGGCAGAGCGTCCAACCAAATGTTGTCTCAAGCAGAGCGTCCAACCAAATGAAGGTTCAAGCAGAGCGTCCAACCAAATGAAGGTTCAGGCAGAGCGTCCAACCAAATGAAGGATCAGGCAGAGTGTCAAACCAAATAAATGTTCGGGCAGAGCACAGGCCATGAAAGGGCACCAAGGCGATCTGACAGTCCCCTTCGATGCTCTTGGCTCCAGCTGCAGGGATGTCCAGCAGAGACACAGCCCCAGCAGGGTACAGAGACATAAGGATGAGGTTAAAAGGAATGTGCTTAAGAACATAAACACGCAAGGTGCCTGTGGGAAGCTTTGCTGGTCAAGCATCTGCTTCCAGTTAGTTCCTCTGGGTTGGGTGGGTGGATGGATGGGTGGGTGTGCAGATCCTGTGTCTCGAGACACTGTGTCGAGTGCAGTCATGTCTGGAGGGACATGATATGACTTAGCAGGGGCAGCGAGGAGGGAATGCTAAATTGTAAATTCTCATGCCACTCTAATTGCAGTGAAAGAACCTTGGCTCAGGCTGAGCAGCTCGTAGCTTCAGGCTTAAAGATCGTGTAAAGCAGAAATAAATCGATTTTCTGAGCTTGTCAGACTGTCACATATAAGTGAGTGGTGATGTGGTAGTTATTATGGAGTTATCATGAAGAATATGGAATTAATATAAGTCTGCCTGTGAGCTTTCCAGTCTCAAGCACAGTCTATCCATATCCATTACAGTTTTTCTCAATTGCTAAAACACTAAAACCAGTTCTCTGAACCAAATGCTCAATGGCCTGATCTAATTTATTGAATCATCGTCATTCTTTTGGCAAAACAATAAACAGTTTTCACCTAGTTAGACACTATTTGCAGATCTACATGAGTATTTTTGCAAAACTTTAAACACATTCTCACTCACTAAAACGTTTTTTTGCAGTGTGATGCACTTGTGATGCATAATGATAACCGCAGGTGTCAGAAGTTAAACACAGTTGTCACAGCCTAAACACAATGGCTCGAAATTGATCACACGTGTTGCTAATGATGTAATGCAACCAAAATAAGACCGTGCACAGGTTGTTGCAGGTTGATAGAAATATATGTCGGTCATCTTAGGTATATGATCAACAAAATTACAGTATACCAGGGAAGGTCTTCTACAGGCCATGGAATTGGCCTGTGATGACATAGGTGTGGAGTCTTGCAAAGGCTGAATCCGGCACACCAGAGTTTTTTTTTCCTTATGCCTGGTTAGGGACAACATTGCCTGTGATGTAGATAAGGTATTTTGGGTTAACCAGTGCAAAGATGTGATGCCGAGGCCTTATGAAACCGTTTTGATTGCAGTTGAATTTACAATGTACTGTACTTTATATTTTCAGTATGTCAGTGATAAATTTACTGAGTTGTGAATATATTTTTATGGACTAACAATTGTTGGCTCTGCATGCAGTGAACACTGTTTTCCATTTTCTGATCTAGTGTGTAATGAATGATTAGTAGTGTTTTAATTTTGATTGGCTGTGGTATAACTTGAAAACATTGTTTGCTTTTGAGAACAGATGATTCAGTTTTGAGGCAATTGTTCAATTTTGCAAGAAGAGTCAGAGGTTTTGTGTTTAAAGATTTGAGAAAATGGTTGAAGACTTCAAGAAATTTGTCTTAGCAATTGAGAAAATGGTAATATATGGATATTACCATTTTCTCAAGGCATAAGAACAAAATATATAAATTATTAATTAAATGAACAATTTAATTTAAAGTTTAAACAAAAGAAAATAGGCTAATTCCAAAGTCGAACCAGTGAACCAGCACCTCTCTAAAATGCAGAGAAGCTTAATGCCAAAATGGCATTTTTCATCCCATTATGTTCAATCTTGGGACATATAATCTCTCACATCTGAGAGTCCTTTACTTCCATCTGGAGAAGAAAAAAATAATAATAAAAAAAGTTTACCCTTAAATTAAAGTTAAATTCACCATCTACAACTTTCCAAAATGCATTAAAAAAAACTTTGTGAGCCGACCTAATTGGACGACGGTCTCCCTTGCATTGCACCAGGCATATCTTCAAAGCAAAGCCCTTGTCAGGACAAGAGGCTTGACTATACAGGTGAGTCACTGAGTCGGTGTGCGTTAGCTTTGCTTGGTTTAGGGGGAGATAATGTGGTTCTGGTGGCTGAGGCCTTAGCTGGAGCCATGCCAATCCTGGGTTTATGTTTTTATGTTTTTTTTTATGTTTGACTACTGTCTGTAAGATACATTGCTCTTCTGGGACATTAAAGGTTCACTCTATTCATAGACTCTAACGCTGTTTGCAATGCAAGAACACAGGCTCAATCGACAGAGATGCATTTGCCTTCCACACAAAGACTGATGAGACTGATTTCTGTCCATACCACTACAATTAAGTTTATTTAGCAGGAACGTATAGCCAAAGCAACTTACAGTGAGTACAACCACATGGGCATCTGAAGGTCTCTAGGATGCTAAGAGGTAGGCCAACTCTGAGGTTTGAACCCAAAACCTTCAGGCCACTAGACTATGCTGCCGCAATGCACTTTTTGGGTTAGGTCCAATGAAAAGAAATGGGTGGTTTACCCGCAAACTACCTTGCAAACAAAGCACGAGGCAACATTTATTCTCTATTAGCAGGGGAAACTGATACTCTAGGGTTCATTACAGGTGACGTGTAGAAGAACACGCCTACATGAATAGTTGTCAAAATACTATAACGGAGAGAACAGAGCATGTAGATGACTTCTGTGTTCGACTTTTGGAAGGAGGGTCATCAAAACTTCACCCATCATTACTCTTTGAGGGGAAGGGGGGGGTGGGTATGGGTATTTGGAGTATATTACAATCATTCTCAAGTACCTACAATCAATCTGATTACGGTATTTCTGTACAGTATTTCTGCAGCAAACTGTTAATTATTATAATTGATTGTTTCAGGCTTGGATGATTGATTTAGCTGTCTGGGTGCTATGAACGCTCAGCTTCAACAAAATGCCAAAGACTGAAACCATAACGTGTTTTATCCCATAGAAATGCATTACAATGCTTTATCTTTGTATGTAAGGTATTCCAGAAAAGCACAGTCCTACCTTTGGACCATTGGACTCTTAACTTCATCACAGAAAACATGCTTAGCTTGCCTTGTAATGCAAACAACATATTATACAATTAAATACATTTGAAGGAAAATGTATAGCATAAAGACATCATGTTTGCCATTCTGAACCTTGTGGGAATAACATTTGATGCTTTCAGGAAACACTTTCTACCCAGCCTTATCTATTATATCCCTTGTTGACTGAAAACTATTGTCGTGGCTTTTTAACCTTCTCACTCAAGGCAGCAATGATTTGTGTTCCTGTTAGGACTTTTTTTGACTCATCTTAAATATTGTGTAGGCTTTGATTTAGAGATTTCCTTGGTTTTAACTTTAATCTGCTATATGCAGCAATTTCTCTTCGTGGGAACATCTCTGTTGCGCTTTCCAGTGTTAGTTATATAATGCCGGAAATGTGAAGACACTAATTAAAACACAATCTGATAATAGCCCTACCTGTAAGCCTACGTATGTAGAGAAACAGAGTGTGAGGTGAATTAGCCACATTTCTGAACTCAAACTGACATCTTGGCAACTATGTCACTGAATTTACACAGAATCACGAATGAATTACAGAGCTATTACAGAGATATAGCTCAATGTTAAATGACACAACAGGAAAAGTAAAGTCTTGTTAACATTCCACAGTACATGTAAGAAGTGTTTGTTATTCCACATGTGCCAAAATCCTGTATGTCAACGTACTTTGATCCTCAAATACTGTATGTTAAAGGTATATTCAGGTATATTGTAATACACTTTATGTCAAATTCACCAAATATCTCCCCGCATTTCGCTATCTTACCATTCTCTGAATAATCCAGTACTGTACTTTTACTGGCTCCGTAAATAGGACCATAAACAAAGTGGTGAACACCGCTCACAACAACGTTCTTGGCTTCGCAATGTGTTTCAATGTGTGGGGGGCGGAGCTTCTGATGGGAGTTTCTTTTGATTTGAGCTCAAAGTTAGCAAGCGTTTTCATGAATGATTAACCGTGCCTTTAATATAAGGCTTAGACCTAATGACATTTAAAAAGGTTTGATATGCTCTTTTCAGTTGTTCAATATGGGTGTGGTGTTTTCTGAAGCTTGTTAATTTCCTCAACAGTAATTATTGTGCAACACAATGACTATATAATAACATTAACAATTCCAGTGGGCTGTATAAAAGAACACTTTCTGTACCATGTTCCATTCTTTAATTTTCTAATTTAGTTTGATTGGATAAACGTACAGTACATCGGAGTGCCTAATAATTTACCATACAAATTGACCTAACCAGTCTTTGTCCTCTGGTGGGCAACTTCGCAAGTGACGTAATGACAACTCATATGCTGTGCCCTAATATCATATTGCATGCCAGAGGCCACCCACTAACTCAGAACAAATCCTGGGTTTCTGACTACAGAGCTTACAGTTAATTAGCATTTATGGGTACAACTCTCTGCAACCATGACAGTCCTTCCTTTTCAGTTAAACAGTCTCTTTTAGAATTGCCTGTTTGTTTTCAGAACAAAATCAATTTGTCATACTTGTTTATAACATTGTGTCCTTTAAAGGTGGAGTCAGGGATGCAACAGAAAATATTGTTGATATTTGTTTAACACAAAAACACCTCTTTTCAATGCCATAGAGTGCTCCCTCAGAAGCTCCGCACCCTAAATTGATGGCACATTGCCAACTAGGCTAGGCTATTGTGTGGTGCGAACTGCACCAATTTGTTTTTGTTCCCATTTACAGAGCTAGGGTGTGTAGAGAAAAAAAAAAAGTAATTTTTATTGTGTGCACAGAGAACGGGCAGCTAGCAGATCTTGAGGAGATAGTCTCTGGATTTGACCAACTGTATAGTTTAGCTAGTATCGCAAAGCCAGCCTTTCCTTATGGAAAGGCTGTGACTACGCTGGCTAACTGCATCAGTACCCGCCTACTTGACATACAAGGTGTTTTGATTGACATGCACGACGACCAACTACGTACAGTAACTCAATGACCAAGTGGAATGTTAAACTTGCAATGAGGAAAACTAAACAACAGAGTCTGGCTGTTTGACTTACAGGTCTTGTAAATCTGTAAAATTAGTAGGCTGCGGTTAATGATAGTAAATTAAGCACTGCGCTATCGTTGCACCGGAAATTACGGAGACATACTTGTGAGCTAACGTCCAATGAATATCGACAGTAATAATTCCAGAAAGTCAGATCTTATGAGGGTATATGCATCAGACATTCAGTACAGAGTTGCTTATATGACGTAGTGCCAATTAACGGAAGAGGCTGAGACTACAGCTTACAATCGCTGACTCCACCACTTTGTTGCAGAACAAAATCACCTCATGATGTCCTGATAGCATCTTCTTATCCTTTCAACTTGAGCTATGGCAACAGCTGTAGTACTATGTATGCCCGGTAGAGGCAAAAGTCCATCTGTTAAAAAGGCACACGCCGTGATTTGTGTCCAGTAATACTGTACCGTTGCGGTTGAAACCAGTGTGGTTGTTTTGGTTTGAAGCTCTAGGACATCACGTCCTTCCCAGTTCCCACACCTGAGCACCAAGTGTCTCTTCTCTACTCAGCTCCCTACAGAGTTTATAGGATTGCGAATGTCCATGTCGTCCAACGAGTGTATGAGCCTTGAGATCTGTGCAGGAAGCCACAGCACTCCGGTGCAAGATGGAATTTGCTCAGTTTCAAGCGAAAACTGTTTTGTAATACTGTTTTCGGCCACAAGGGCAACCGTATACAACTAGATTCTCTGCCTTTCCTCAAGGCTGTACATGGCAGTTGTGGTCAAACATGATGGGAGGTGGGGATTCTGAGGCCACTTTGAATTGTACCATTAATCTGAACTGTTTACAGTAATTAAACTTAGTCTAAATACAGTAGAATACAATCACTTAGCTTGTGATATAATAATAATAATAATAATAATAATAATAATAATAATAATAATAATAAAATTGTCACTCAATTTTAAATTAATCAAGAATAAAACATACATAAATATACAAATATAATAACGTAACCTGTGGCAAATAACTAAAGCAGACAGTGGTATAAAAACATAATAATAATAACTCACATAAATACATAATCTTCTCATAAATCTTGTAATTTATCTTCCCATTCCTTTTTTTAAAGCAGTAGCTGTGGTAGACTGTCTTCACAGAGATGTGAGTCTTAGATAACAAGAATACAATATGTGAAATCTGCTTTTGGGGGTGGGGGATAAAGCCCATCAGCGCCATGCAGGCAAAGGGGTTGGCTGACCCCTTAGGACACAAGAAAGGAATTATTGGATGTACCTGGAGTCTTCCGGGCAGACTGTCTACTCTATCACCATCTTTCCTTTGATGTTTCACTTGCTGCAATAAATCCTACACGTCTATGAGTACGCGCACACACACACACACACACACACACACACACACACATGCGCTGACCCGAGGTTTTGGCTCACGTGTGTTGCATGCTTTCCCCCTCCTCTCTTTCGAATTCCAATCCGGCAGCTGCCATTGGTCCGATAAAACGTCAATCAACGGAAATAAAGCAGTCTAATACATGCAGCAACAATCTCATAACCATGCTACCAAAAGCTAAATCTAGACCCAAAAGCTTAACATAAGAGCACATACAATAATGTATTCATTCTGAGTACGTTTCCCGGAAGATTCAACAGTTTTTAGTTTTGTTTGCTTTTTCATATTTTAATGACAGGCTTGTGCGTATTTCTGCCACGTGTGATTTGATCAGACTTGCCGGCCCTGTGTGTGTCAACACTAACGTTTTTGTGCAATATTTGTGTGTAACCTAGGTACATCCTATAGGGACTATCTATTTTACCACCAACCACCATTAACATCAGCCCAACATACGAAACAACTTAAGTGAAAATAATTCACATTCTCTCGCCTATAGCCTGGGTGTCACACGTGAACAGCAAATTAAAGCCTCTTCCAGGCTATACACCCTTAAAATATCATTTTTTTCGCTCGTGACTAAATTATTCCAAACACGCGTTTGCCGTGGAAAACACAGGGAGACCGACACATATTCTCAGTTATTTTTAGCACTGAACCCACATAACATTGGTGGTATCATGTTCTGCAGCGTTAGCGCGGCGCACGACATTGGGAGACTGGTAGACCGAACATTATACAATGAAGATAAACCTGCATGCAACCTGATAAAAAACAACCTGTGGCACATGCGTGGCTGATCGGTCAGGCTCAGGGCAATTTGCAAGGCATTACACGGCATGTCACTGAGTCCAAATGTAATAGGTCATCAATTGCAATTTGCAGCATACAATTCAAGGCATTAAGTTAGTTAACATGCAGGCTTAAAAGTAGTTAGGCTATGGCTGCACATTCGTGCGGATCGTGGGTAGGCTATATTCTTAGTAAATAACTAGTCTGCAGCTGTTTACTTGATTCCCTATATAGCCACAATAACGGTTCATTGGCTACTTACAATATAGTGATCTTCAATATAGTCCTCGCACGACGTCTGCCGATATCGTCCAGTTAAACGTATTACATTACGGCGCTGTCAGTGTGGAAACTTATGTGATCGCAGGTTATTTATAGTTTATATGATGGATCCAACCTTTCAATGTACCGAGCCGGCTGTGCGCTCCGCCGCCATTTTGGTTGTGGAGGGAATCCGACGCGAGGAGCTTTATGACTGGCGTTTACATCACTTATTTTTTCTGAGAGGAGAGGAGAGGAGAGGAGAGGAGAGGAGAACCCCTGCCCTTCCTAGCACGACATGTCCTCTAGAATACCGACACAGTAAGGCAGCATCATTGCAGGAAGCTATATTTTATTGTATTCCCCATTAAAATAACAAAAATGCAATATGTTAAGTATATAGGTCCTAATAAGCCTATGTGATTTTGCAAATATAATAGCCTAGCATAAAGCAAATAATTATGCCTGAAAACCACAACATTATTTGGAAATAATTGAATAATTTGCTTGTCAGCAGGCCCTATTTTATTCTAAACTCAATTCCATAAGACTTTATTCAAGGAGAACAGCGAATAGCCTATCAATTGCTGAATAGCTGTAATCTTAAACACACAATGTTAAAATAATGTCTTAAGATATTCAGGTTATACGAAGTGACTGCATTATACTAGGTAGCCTATTACTATTATCTAGCTTAATTGCTGAAAAACTAAAGAAAAAAAATGCATTGGCTAAAAATAAAACCACACAATGCACAGAAAGCGATGTTTAATGTACCTAAAACGACAAGCTAAACGTATACATATTAGCCATATTAAATCATCAAGAATACTTAAACGTGATGTGACATACTTGAGCTTTTATCATGGGTATCTGCTGCCATCTCCTGGAGTTTTATAACAACTCCGTTTTCTCATAAATATATGAATATTGGCAGCAAGTTGGCTGACAGAAATAGCCGCATCATTCAGATCACTTCATTTGACGTTTTTCTAGGCTATTATTTTTCATTTTTTCCAAAACAAACACAACGAACATATTATTGTAGGAAATATCAAAATAGTCTAGAGTACAAATTAGACTGGAAATAGCCTACATGTTCAACTTTATTATTATTATTATTATATATTTTTTCATCATTAACACAAGAAGTGGCAGTATATTTATTTATGGACATATCTCGACAGTCTTCGCTAAACTCATGTATCCCGTTTGTCAAAAAACTAAAACATGTACTGATGCCAGAGTACCTGGCCTGGGTGCTGAAGATGCATGTTGTTGTCGTTTATGTGTTAAGGATATAAAGGTAAAGATGCTTTTTGGGAGAACATGCCAACTCCACACAGAAAGGCATGTTTCAAACCCGGGACCTTCTTGCTGTGAGGTCACAGTGCTATCCACTGGGCAACCGTGTTTCCCACCCTTTGGGCTTTGTTTGAATAAACCGTGTTAATTTTCGTCAACATGTCTCGCATTTGGGTCCTCACCTCGTGCAATCGTGACAGTTCTCTGTTGGTGGGGAAATACTCCTTGTTTGAAGACCGGGTGCACCAGTAATCCGTTCAAACGGGCAGGCCTTGTGTTCAACAGTCAGTTGTCACTCCTTTGGATGTTTCTTCGAGCAACTCCCGCAAACTATATATTTATATATTAACCCGCATATTATGTATTTTAACTTAATTAGCTTTTTTTTTTACATTGTGTTATTATGCGGTATTGTGTGTTGAATTTTGAGGGAAAATATATTTGAAACAATGTTCCATTCCACCTCTCTACCACGGAGGGACGTGCTTTTAGTTGCTCTGCCCCCAGACTCTGGAACGCCCTTCTGCACATTCGACATGCTACCACAGTCCACTCATTCTCTAAACTCCTCAAAACGCATCTCTGTAAAATTGACATTTGTTCCACTGTCACTTGACTCCCCTGTCCTCCCAACAAGCTTGGTATTAGTTTTATTTTGAATATATTTTGTATATATTTCCTAAATATTTTAAGTTTAAATGTCTTGTTTCTAAAATGTATATTCATAACTTGGTTGAATGTTTAGTACTATAGTATATGTCGCAGGTAAATACAGAGATAGAAAACATTTGGTTATTTGCAATATAACATGACCTTGAGTGTTTTGAAAGACATCCTAAATTTATGTATTATTATTATTATTATTATTATCATCATCATCATCATCATCATCATCATCATCATCATTATTATTATTATTATTAATAATAATGATAAATAAAACATTATTAATAATAATAATAATAAATGTAATTTGTATAGCATTCATACATGAATTGCAGACAAGAATTGCAGACAAGTATTTTGCAGTGTGCTGTGAAGTGTGAAGTGTGCTTCCTGGAAGAAAATACAGAAATACATATAATAGAAAATTAATAGAACATTGTTGAACCAATAAATATAAATGAGAAATACATGTAGCCTATTTATTAATTTGTTGTTGTTACACACACACAAATACCTACACACTGTGCTTTGTCTTCAGTGAGCCTCCTAGTTTATGATGCTGATATCTGGTTCAAAGGTCAACCCTCAATAGGCTACAAGCAGGGACACAGACTGTGACAGCCAAGGCACATGAAGCGGGTTGCTCGTAGCGTTCACCTGAACACCTCACAAACGGGACACCATGGTGAACTGTAGCGACGAGGCGCCATACGCTGAGGACTTTGTGAGAGGTGAGCTGCGACGGTCGTGTCGGGGAGGGGGGGTTGCCTGCGGCTCTTCATCCAGCGGTAGACTTGGCGAGCCTATACTCTCGCTGCCTCTGCAGTGAATCTCAAGGCTCATGTACCGAGGCTCTCTTTACATCACAATGCTTTATGTACTATTTTGTGGAGTTTGTATTTGTTGTTTATGTTGACTTTTATCTAGGCCTATACTTACAGAGTATAAATCAGACTTTTACTTCAATATAATTTTCACAATGAACTTACTGCAAAATAGAAGCAAAAGAAGTTTATATAATTGTGTAACCAATAGTGTGATACGTATAACTGTCGTTTTGTCCTGTGTGTTGTGTATAACTAAAGATGTGTATTTACGTGCCTTGTTCACAGGCATGGGTCCTGTGGTAATGGCATTCATTGTCCTCCTTTCGCTCTTGACCCTGGCAACCTGTGGCATCTTTGTGGAGCTCTGGGTGTATCTGACCAAACATGTTAACAGTTCCCAGGTGAAATGCTACTGTCTACTAGTGCTGGGCCTGTTACCTGTAAGTTCCAGTCAAACCATCCACGTGTATCACTGAGTCTGACCACTGAGGACAGTCATTCAGTTCTGATAGACTCCATCAGAACTGGTTGTCAGATCAATGACTCTGCAGAGCTACAGATTAATAAATAATAGCACATGATGTACTTCGTATAGTTATTGGTACAGGACAAAGGTTTTATTATGTTCCTGAGCATGCTGCAGGTTTGCATTCTATCAAATGAGTAGGGTACATGCTGTTCTACTTGGCGGGTTGCGCTTCAAAGTGTCACAATCAGTATTTGCTTTCCACAGGCTATCAGCATTGTTGCACAGCTGGGCATAACTGTTCCTCGAACCGCCGTGCTGGCAGAGCTCATATCCTCAGTGTGAGTGTAACGGTCTGCCTGTCTGTCTGTCTGTCTGTCTGTCTGTCCCGTGCTCTCTATGTGGTCATGTGTTTCTATTGTGTTTACAGCAGAGGCATGTTGAAGAGAGAGTTGTGTTATCTTATCTTGTTATTATTAACTATTATTTAAATTATTATTTATTCCAGGAAGTGCTTGGTGGGCAATAAATACAGATACATAGCTGATATAGTTTTCGTAATTAAATGGATTGATTTACATTTACAATATAATGTATAGGCTACTTCTAATATTTGCGGCTAACTTCCGGGAACTAATTTGAGGTTTAACCGTTGCTGTGAAGAAAATTGTCCATTGGAGTGAACGGAGTGGACGCGACTCTCTTCTACATGGCTCTGGGATTTATTAATAGACACAGGGAAGAAAATGACGGCTGGCAATTAATTAGGCTGCATCCGAATGCTCAGTATAAACTACCTTTGGTAAAGTACCTACTGCCCAACCGTTAGTCTAGTACGTTCTATGAGTAAGCGAGCGAGTAGTAGGGACACAATTCGGATAT